>CAJQZN010039239.1:0-25881 GCA_907164685.1 Colias eurytheme | reverse complement strand
GTATTCGGGGGATTATTTTTCCGTCCCAAATGTCGGCCAATAATTTCGCTTCAGGTTTCCAATCATACTCACAAGTTATTTTAATTATAACCCCTGAATGGATTACGATTTTTGTCAAGTATTTTATTATTAGCAAATTATAAAACAAATTTATAAATAAACGGCTTCCTTTGACTAAAAGTATTTCCTTTAATAAATGCCACTACTACACTTTAATGATCCAACAAGCTTTTAAACATTTATGTATTTATAATTTACCGTTCCGCAAAAAAAATTGCGAAGCTTTTAAAATTAGTAATAAAATAAATTAACGTATCTGTAGTTACCATATTAGACTAAAAGATCAACTAGGCTAGGGTTCGAATACCATGTCATATATAAAGTACATATTTGGGAATTTTCGGATTCAATAGCAGTCCGGAGTCAGAGATGATCTTAGCACTCCATCGTACAGCAGATATCATGTAAAGGCCTAATCTATACTAATATTATAAAGCTGAAGAGTTTGTTTGTTTGAACGCGCTAATCTCAGGAACTACTGGTCCGATTTGAAAAATGATTTGGTGTTAGATAGCCCATTTATCGAGAAAGGCTATAGAGTATAGGCTATATTATAGTCTATTATAATATGACTCTGATTGAACCAATATTCTTTATAAATATGTGCTAAGAATGCAGCATTAGCTATTTTCAGGAAGTCTGCTAATTGAAAACCGTTGAATGAAGTTACGTTATATCCAATTAAAAAATTCTTACATTCTCAACGTAATAGATACGATGTTAAACAAGGTATAATCAGTATAATTAAATACCTAAGATTCCGAGCCTATTATAAATCAATAAAAAATAAACCGAAAGGATATATAACTTATATATGTATTACAATCTACATATTTATCTATATAAAGTTGTTATTGAATTCTTATTGACTGTGTAATATTATTACTCACATGACTAACTAACTATCATATCTATTTTATTTCTTTACAGTAATTTAATTACGAAGTTATGATACGATTATCTTCTCTTTGTCTCTATTTCCTTAAAAAAGTAACATAACCTTGGATATTTGTACATAATAAATAATAAACATAATAAATACTGGTATCCTTACTGTACCATCACAGTTTATATTTAATAATATTTTGCATGTACACAAAAGCTCCGACTTACACACAAGAGTAGGAGATAGACACGATTATGGCACAAGGAACAGGAATAGAATTGAAATGCCATTTTTCCGATTAGCTAAAGTTAAAAATTCATTTATGGGTCAAGACTCAAGGTATACGCTTATACAATAGAATTCCTCACAATATTAAAGAGTTTAGTAGTTCTAAATTTAAAACTTATATAAAAAATGTACTAGTTAGAGAGCGTACTACAGTATTCAGGAATATATAGACGATAAAGACGACGAGACGTTATCGCGTAAAAACCACAGGACAGTTCTTTGGCATATTATGATATATCATTATGTAGTTAGATATAAGTTACATATTATGTAATATTGACATGATTTAAAAGAGCAACTATGGAGTTTCTTGTCGATTCTTCTCCATAGATACTGCTTTCCGAATCGGTGGTAAATGTTAAAAATACTTATGTAATGACGATTCGAAAGTGCTACTAAATAGTAGTCTAATTGAATAAATGAATGTTTGAGTTTGTTTGAGTTTGAAAACATACTATCTACTACTTTATAATTATAGTAACGAGAAAGCTAGATTTTGTAGTCAGATTACTAGAAGTCATTCCGCTACTTAGAAATTTCAATGTGAAAATAAATTAGCGAAATGCTCATAAGTTCTCCCTACATTTACGCCCATTTGGTTATTTACAAATTCTACTTTCTAAATTGCCATTGTACCATCACAGATTAAACCTTTTCAGTATGTTAACAAACTTGGATTTAATCACGTTATAAGCCTCAATTATGTAATTTCCTTACATTTAACCTGTGCATTTAAAATTGCACTTTTATTTAATTATTTAATACTAGCTTTCCGCCCACGGCTTCGCCCGCGTTTTCAAAGAAAAACCTGCGTATCTCCCGTTCCCGTGGGATTTCCGGGATAAAACCTAGCCTTTATGTTAATCCAAGTTACCCTCTATATGTTAGCTAAATTTCATTGCAATCGGTCCAGTAGTTTATGCGTGAAAACCATACATACATACATAATTACAAACCTTTCCTCTTTATAATATTAGTATAGATAATAGGTATTGTTCAAATTAAAACAAAATCAATAAAGAAAACCACATTTGAGCAAATAAAGATTTATTTATTTATTATTTATTTAAGGATAACATATATAGGAACCAGTTACTTTGCTCTACTAAGTGCTTCTTTTTGGAAAAAACAATGAGCAACCAGTTCTAACTACATAATCATACTTATTTCCACCTGTGTAGGTACCACCAACGAAATATCTAACAAAGCCGTCCTAACTTGCACAGGAGTTCTTCTGGCCTTTTTAATCTATGCACTCTACTTTGTAGTTAATGCAAGGAATCGCGTGCAAATCTCCAGGTGCACCGTTTAGCGACACATTGAGATGAACAAAGGAAGCACCCACTTGTCCGTAAGGATATGACGGATATACGAAATGTGCAAGGATACGCCAATCCGCCGGCGACACACCGACCTTGTATATTATATATGAGAACATATAAATTACTAGCTTTCCGCCCGAGGTTTTGCCCGCTCAAGGCAAAACCCGCAAGTCTCCTAGAAATAACAATTTATTTTTTTATAACTGGGCCGAAACCGAAACTTTGTGTCTTAGAAATCTTCGGGAGTTTCCTCAAAACCCTTTAATTACATTTTGATGTGTATAAATGTTAAGTCTATACGCAACGAAATATTACCTCAATAATAGCAGTTATTTGAAGGGTAAAATTATAAATTATCAAACAAGCTGACAAAATAAACAAGTTTACATATACTACAATGTTTTTAACACATATATGCCAATTAATGCATCATTAACTGCGTCATAGTGTACAGTTAACGTCAATTTTTGTGACATTCTAGATATAACCACAAGCAGTCAAGGTAATGTTACAAAATAAGCAACAAATCTTATGTAAGTATTTAACAACGTCTTATTCTGACTACTTCACTAATAATTTGTTGGAAAATAATATTATTTTATGTAAATCGTGGAAAATATCTATCCTAAAACAATTTGCTGTGAAAATGAAAAATATTGTAAAACGGTCTCTCGGTTTCTCATTATAATGGAAGCTAATATATCCGTTCTTTATTATAACAATATAACTATTATGTAAATATTTCTCGCTCGGATAAAATAACATTTAATTATTATTAATCACTTAATTTCCAAATCAATTTTCGTAAAACAATACCCAGAATGAGTTTAAATTGAAGAAGAATAAGTCATGTCTTCGGCAATTGCACCCAATG
Organism: Colias eurytheme; assembly: GCA_907164685.1. NCBI lineage: Eukaryota > Metazoa > Arthropoda > Insecta > Lepidoptera > Pieridae > Colias > Colias eurytheme. The sequence goes on along the minus strand of CAJQZN010039239.1, from coordinate 22,451 downwards.
TACGAAATAGTGATATATTACTTCAATTTTAGGCGACCCAGTTACACCACGATAACGTGCAGTTATCAAGTATAGATATTTTTAGATATTGGCCCATGTTTATCTTTAACTTCGTATTAAGAGTAATGAGATAAAGTATTTCCTAATTATTGTTCAACACTTTGTGCGTAGTTAATACGGCATAGTTGATTTCATCATGGCAAGTATTTTCATGGTACGCTATAATAGTAAATATATATTTGAATATTTCAGTAATTTCTATACAGGGTGTCCCACTATTGGTATACTAAGCACGAAGGGACTTGAAGTTTTGCATACACTGATCACGTAAAAAATACTTAAACAAGAAAATTACGTCAAAAATTTTTTGCCGTAATTTTGTTTGTTTCCATGTTTTCTTCTCTAGCTTCGCGCAGCCGGCATATACCGCTTCTCTAATATGAGCATTTTGTTTATGAAAACATAATGTTAAACGATAGGTCACGTGCTGCTAACAAAGCTGGGCGGGTTGCTTGTTATGGGTGTACACACAGAGTTTTAAGAATTCATCTACATATTTGAAAAAAAATGCGTCTGGAATTTTATAAGTATTTTTTACGTATTCAGAGTATACAAAACTATAACCTCCTTTGAGCTTAGTATACCAACACTGGGACACCCTGTATAATAGGTACTCTGTTATATGCAACGCGATAGCGAAGACATGTGTTCTAAAGTGCTCGTGGAGACCGTATATTCGTGGAGATAGTAATTTTCATTTTGTAAATAATAATAAATAAATATTTGGTGATGTTAATCAAATTAAAAAACTTCATTAAATAAGAAGCGAACGCACAAAAAGATCGTTTTAGTTTTGTTTTTTATATCGCAATATGGAGAAACCGTTCCATAATAACAATATTTCTGTAAGGTTAAGAAGGTTAATATATTTCCTTATACAATGTGTTAAATTGCAGAATGTTTCATATTATAAGTAATCACGAAACTTTTTTCCCCAAAGAAGCCACATGGTATGGCCAAATTAGTTTGTGAAGAAGCCAAAAAAATGAACACATTAAAATCCTATTTAAGTAAAACATCTCGTTACACAATACACCTCATTATCAATACGATACAACTGTTATATACAATAAAACTAATCACATAATTAATTTAAAATTTCGATGCAAAATTAGATTCTGTTTGCTGGTAATTAAGTCGATTTTCCATTAAAATGTTTCGGCCGTGCAAAAACTTCCCGCAAATGAGTTTAAGTTCAAAAAGTAATGCAGCATCCGGATGGATCCAGTTTGTTAACCAGTGCGAGATAAGCTATAGCTATATTGTGGAATTATTTTCAAAAATTGCATTAATAGCAGGATTATTTTAAAGCGATTATGTATAGGAATAAAAAGTAGTAAGTACCTACTAAGTAATTGTACTTAGTTTTGCATTGCATAATATGAAATGGTATCTACGCTATAATAAAAATGTTACAATTATTTAAATTTGCTCTGTTTGTTCTTATATCTCTCCTGTATATATTGGATAATATTTAGTAGTACAATATCGTAGAAATACTTACACTCTACAATCCACATGATATTATGCAAGAATGCATTTGTTATCAATATCTAATAATTTAAACATCAAAAATTAACACAAGTCATAGTCATACAGGAACATAATTTATATGTGTTTCACAATAAATAAAATAAACTAAGCAAAAGGTTTTTAATTTTTTAGGAATTGTATCTATCGCCTCGCTTCCTTCACACTGCACAAGCTTTAACAGCATGGCAATTTCTTTTAATAACACCATTGGCTGAGTTCAGTGACCGCAGCCAATCATTGGCGAATTTATCTCGCAAACACTTGATATTATTATTTAAAATTGAAAGTGTTTACAACTATGTACTTCAAATTTTATTGGTGTTCGTTGAAAAAAATTACCGTCTGTGAACCTTTGAACTTTAAAGTGTAGAGAAACAAACAAGCCTTTTACTTTTACTTATGTTGTAATACTTTTTGTTCAGTTATATGTATAAATAATAATAGTTTAAAAAAACTAAAAAAACACGCTTTTTATAGAAAACCGAACTAAAAAATAGAAAATTTTTATCAAATTAGTGTATTGTCATCGGTCCTCAATAAATCTACAAAGTTTGAACGAAATCTGGCCGTTTAAAGTGGGTCAAAATCGCGCCCAAAGAAGTCGGTTACAAACATACAGGTGAAGCTAATATAAAGCGTGTAAAAATGAAAGAGTTGTATGTATTTAACTGCCACGATATTATAGTTTTATACATTTTTATTTTTTAATGTTTTTTTTTTTAGATTCATAACATTAAATATAGGTAAGTAGTTCTTCAAAATGATTACGCAAGTCATTATCTTTATATTGTGTATTGTTCAAATTTTGACGACATTCGCGTTACGCGAAACAATAGGAAATTAAAGATGTCCGCTTTGTAGCAACTAACAATGAATATAACGATGTATACGTATATAATTAAGAAATATTAGTAGTTTTCACTAAACAAATAAAGAAAATACAGTACTCCAAAATGCACACAAGTCTTGTACAATGATCAATAGTTTATTTTTTTAGATAACACGTAGTCAAGAAACATATCATTAAAAGCTTCCCGAACTTGTCTAATTGGTCATATTCTTATAAATTTCTAAGGAATCATTAAAAACGCATCAATCCGTTGGAAATAGTTGACAGGTAACCTATTTTAGGAACATTGAGATCCCGGGCCCTGACAAAAAGCCTTGTTTCTCAATTCTCTTGTGTTCGCATTTTAAAGCATTATTAACATAAAATAAAAATTTAGATCATTATAAGGAAATTTAAATAACTGTTTGAATTGTAAACAACCTCTTTATTCATAAAAAGGTTAATATGTACCTATAGAACTGTTTTAACAGTACATAATATTAAAACGGCCACTATGTATAATTCATTTCTAAAAATAACTGTACTCACTTTGAAATGTAATACATATACTCAAATAACAACAGTAATTATATTTTGAGGTCTGCTCATAATCATATCGTTGCAACTACTAGTTATTTGATAATAACTAACAATTTATTAAACTTTATATATTTTTGTCGGCAGACGTCCTTCAGAAAGAAGGCTGAGTGAGAGGCTGCGCTTGTGCATCTATTGTTTAGAATCGATTGCATTATTTAAAGGCTATACCTATACTTACACCTATATCATAGATATATGCGACATCGCACCCGTGGGTAGTTTTGCAATTTGCAAGTAAAATATATTAGATGTTTGTAAATTTGCCAATTCACTCAAAAAATTCAAATTTATTTTGTCAGTACGATATTACTCTACTGCTGTGAGTTTATAATAAACAGTAGTCTATTACAGCAGCATCTTATTATAATCTTATTATACGTATTATCGTAAGTATAATTAAACTGTTCAACAGTTTATACCGACAAGAGAATAATCATTGTCACATAGACTTGCATATTTCCCACAATAAAAATATAAATTATATCTTATACGTATTTAATTTCACCGATAATAGTATAGTGACAAGACTGGGAACTCTAGTGAAGCGCAAACCAAAACAAAGAGTAAATTACAAAGCAAATTGTTACTAAAACATGATACCAACACAATGCAGTCGCAATTTCGCCGACAATTTGGTCAATTGGCCGACCCACCTCTGTCCTGAATAAGTTCATAAATCGTGTCAATAACTTGTTAAATTTTAAACCTATATCAGTTTAATTAATTGGGGGGACGTCGAGTTAACTCACAATAAACATCAATCAGTGTACGTCTGAGAGACAAAGGAGACGATGATGTAATAAAGAAGGTAAGAAAACAAAAGGCAAAGAAACAATATATCAAATGCATCTATCCTATCTATATTTAGATATCATTTATTCACGCCACTAAGCTTTTTTAAACCCACAACTCACAAGGATCGTCAAATTATTCTAGTACAAGGTACGTGAATCTTTAGGATAACAAAACTTTTGTTTTGGACATTTTATTTGTTAATTTAGTAATTATCTAAGACAACTTTATTAAACCATGTATTTCTTATCCAACTTTTATTATTCCCGGAAAAGGATCAAAGAGTTAATTTATTCTTTTACCGGTCCGACCATTAAACCAGGTAAACTTTAATATGAACAGAAATTGAAAAATGTTATTTAATTCAAAACTAATTATAATGTTATGTTAAGCTTAATAGAGCACAGTCATTGTGAATAACAACTTATTTATTAAATGCATAAGTATATTATGCATATAATATACCTACTAGGTTTCCGCCCGCGGCTTCGCCCGTGCAGGCAAAGAAAAACCCGCATAGTTCCCGTTCCCATGGGATTTCCGGGATTGCGTCATTTTCCCGGGATAAAAAGTAGCATATGTCCTTTCTCGGGTATCAAAATATCTCCATACCAAATTTCATGAAAATTAGTTCAGTTTAGGCGTGATTGAGTAACAGAGAGACAGACAGAGTTACTTTCGCATTTATAATATTAGTATGGATGTAAGTACTAAACAAAAAAAAATACTATTCAATTTTCATTTTGAGAATCAAAATGGATCTAATAGACCGGGAGATACTGACACAAAATTTCGAGTCATTTGTAACAAGGATGGCGGTTCTACAGGGGTCTTAGTACGCAATGACAAAAAGAAAAATGATGGTGTGAACGCTGGTACCGGTGTCTTAGTCGCGTGGGCGTTTGTCGAACTCGTCGGAAAAATAGCGAAAGTCAAACGATTTGTAACACAAAAATTTTAGAATTTACCGATAGCCCATAAAAAAGTAGTAGGCGGTAGTGTCATGCCATACTTTTCCGGTGTGACTTACAGCCCGCCATACCGACGCGAATGTGTTGATTTAAATAAAACAATCATTCAACCATTTGTACCAGGCTAACTTTAGCACAGGTAACTATCGTCGTGCAGCCATTTACGAAAATCACCATACCATACTTTTCGGACGATTCCAAATGGTCGCCATACCGCCGAAAATCTGCAAAAAATTTTTATTTCGCCAAACTTTTTGTACCAGTATTGCATTTGGATTTTTGGAGAGTATTTGATAAAATGTGACCATTATTATATTTGCCATACTTCTAGTAGGGGGAAAAAGTGCTGTTACACTTGAAAACTTAATTTATTATTAATTTATATAAGTGAGGATTTCCAACACTTAGATCTTTGAAATTTTGTATTTATATTTGTTGATCCTCAAACTTACAGGAAAAATAAGTGCCATACTGTTACAAATCGTTTGACTTTCGATATTTTCCGACGAGTTCGACTAACGCCCACGCGACTAAGCCGCCGGTACCAGCGTTCACGCCATCGTTTTTCTTTTTGTCATTGCGTACTAAGACCCCTGTAGAACCGCCATCCTGTTACAAATGACTCGAAATTTTGTGTCAGTATCTCCCGGTCTATAAGTACTAATAAGATGCATGATTTTCACAGATATAAATGGACAATTTTTTTTTTTTTGGAAATAATTTAGTATTTATTATTTACTCCCAAAAAAGAACGAGCGGTACCAATCACTAAATACGAAAACAGAAACGTCATCTAATACTTTACAGCATACTAAGGGCCGATTTTTCAATGCTTGGATAAAACTAATTCGTCGAATAATGTATAAAACTACCATTTTAAAAACGTATTCTAATTGCCCGTATTTGACAGTTTACGTGACATTTTAATATTATCGTGTAATACTTTATTGGACGGATAAGTTTTATCCAAGCATTGAAAAATTGGCCCTAAATTCCTTATCAAAATCAAGGTCAAGGAAATACAATTTAAACATGATAATTACACATCGTGGGCTATCGCTATAGAAAGCGGCTCATAAATCACGGCTCGTATGAAGGTCAGTGGTAATGCGGTGATCCATCTTGGCCAAGATTCAATTACCGGCGATAGAATGCATCTCGATCGCTGATTGGTTGTTAGAAGCATTTTAATGTAACCTACTGATGATGAAACTTGGTGTTTATGAGTTAGAGGTGTAGATTTGTGTGTACAAATGTTGAAATGATTGTCACAATATTTTCAGTTTGAGTATAAAGCGAAGCATTTATTTATATACTAGCGGTCCGCCCCGGCTTCGCCCGTGGTACATATGAAAAATAGATGTTGGCCGATTCTCGGACTTACCCAATATGCACAGAAAATTTCATGAGAATCGGTCCACCCGTTTCGGAGGAGTATGCAGACTAACATTGTGACACGAGAATTTTATATATATATAAGATAAGATAAGATGTATACTATGTTTGCCCTTAGACCTAGAAAGTTTGTTGCTAATCGTCAAGAAAAAATTTGTAGGTAATGTTTCATGTTGCCAAAATAATATCTTTAAAGAAAAATACATATGATGTACTAAAATTGCAGATGTATTTCCGAATAATCTTTAAATAATTTTTATTCGTCTCTTCACATTTAGTTTTTTATTTCTAACCCACGACACTGCAGCAAGGTCGCAGTCCGGGAGACTAATCGACACACATCGACAGACAATTTTAGCTGAAGTCTAGACTCGTCTAGGTTTCAGTTAAGTCATTCGCGGTGCCACGTTTGCACTCGCGTAAACATGGCGTGACTATGTATTCTTACAGTACAGACTGCATCATTTTTGATTTTACAATACTGTACTCCCACTCCCAGGTGGTCATTTGAAAAAACATTGGCATATTGCTGAATTATTGAAGATATTTTTGGGTTGGTGTAGTTATATATCAATTCGTCTCGGAAGCGACATTCTGAATCAATTATTATTCATAAACTTTTGTAAAAGTTTACATTAATATTTGAATAAATTAGAATTTAACAATATGTTGTTATATTAAATACACAATATTCTAATGTAATTAACTAATAACTAAAGTGTGCACTGAGCAGTGTCGTGTATCTGACGTGTAGAACAGAATACCGATGGTTGTATTTATTATTAAAAAATTATTGGCCGACATTTGGGACGGAAAAATAATCCCCCGAATACCACACGAGCTTCAAAATTATCGGGTATTTTCCGATAGGTTCGTTGCAAACAAATGAAGGAGTCAAGTTTTTCAGGTTAAAAAATCACGAGCGCGAAGCGCGAGTAATATTTCCTGCTCTTGTGATAAGATATTGTCACCCTACAAGCTAATAATAATATTATGCGTATTATTTTTGTCCCTCGATTCGTCTACTAAGCATATTGCCGTTCCAATTATATAATAAGCTAATTCTGTAGTTTAATTGTCCGACAAACGATTTAAATTCAAAGAAAAATAAATTGCCTATCTGTACTTTCTAAGTGAAACAATTTCAATTATTTTGATCTCACCTACTTACTTTTCAAATTTGTACATAGAATTAAATCGCAACAATATTTTTATTCGCAAATATAATGATAAGAAAACCTACTAATTATTACTATTATACTTTTTACTAAAACTACAGATATTTGAATGAATTGTGTAATGAAAATAGTTTCTGAAAAGGATAACCAAAGTCATTATACACTTTTTGTTCAAAAATCGATTCGTAATTAGCGTTTAAAGTCAATAATGAAAAAAGATGAATGATGAAAGGTTCGCGGTTTTATCCGCGCGTGAAACCGCGGGGCGCAGCAGTAGCATGTAATAATATCGTCAATCGTCATATTATGTGTTATATTACACGTTAAAGTGACACTCAAATATGTAGTTAAATACACCAACGGCACACTTGCATCAATAGATTCAATCTATTTGATTGATTGCAAATAAAAACAGTATTCAGAAACGTTATTACATATTCAACAAACAACACACAGCATTTACGCACCTATCCCACGTTGATACGGTTTAAAATTGTCTGTTACCATTATTCCATTGAATAAGTTGTAAATACTACGAACAATGCTAATGAAAATGGGTACAGGAAATGATATTATTTTGGTCTAGACTGGTGTTATTGCCTTGCTTTGAGTTCGCGTGAAGCCGTACAATTAACTAGAGAGCAGACCACCTACATTGTCTTTGTGATTATCTTCAATCTTGTTTTATATTATTTTTATATGGGAATGGGACAAAGTAACAGACTCGTTATGGCATTTAATGACCCACATTAAAATGAATGAAATATAGATGAGACATTATAACAATATGTTTATGTTAATTGATTACGGATTATCTGAGATTATTGAAGTATCAAGGTTTTAATGAAAATTAACGGAATGTTATACAGTATATATATGTTATCTTTGTACCTGTAACCGAAATTTTGTAAAACTCAAAGAACTCAAAATAAATTTAAGCCAAAGCGACATAACTCATTTCTCGTCATTTTGAAATTTTCAAAATTTAACAAGAAATTATTTCCTCTTTATATTAAAATCTATACTTATATTAAAAAGCTGAAGAGTTTGTTTGTTTGAGCGCGCTAATCTCAGGAACTACTGGTCCGATTTGAAAAATTATTTCGGTGTTAGATAGCCCATTTATCGAGGAAGGCTATAGGCCATACATATAATATCATCACAGGAGTGGAGCACTGCGGCACAGCTAGTACAATATAAAATAGATTTATATATACAAATGTATTGCATAAATATGGTAAATAATAAGTAGGTATTATTTACGCGTAAATTCGAGCCTTCCTCGTGCGATGGTTGATGACCTGAAGGTGTCATGTTGTGGAAACAGAAACATGATCCAACTGCACTTCTAGTTACGTCATAAATATAGTTAATAAATATATCCTACTTCTATTATAAATGCGAATTTTTTATGTTTGTTTTTGTTACTCTTTCACGCATATAAACGGCTGATTGGAACTCGATGAAATCGCAAAGAGATAGTTACAGTCTGAATGAGTGCAGCATATGCAATTTTTACTTAGATTTTTATCATCATCTAATCATCAGATACATTTCACATATTATAGGCAAATCTCTTTTTAAATCTATTGTAACATTTAATTAATTTTTTATTTTTTTATTTTTAATTGTTTTACAGTTCACTATGATAACAGCTCTAAATAATCATCTTGTATGCACATGATGCATCTTCGTAATTAAAGCAAATTAATCGAAGATGCAATGAGTATAGGTACCTATTCTCTAACAGTCTAACAATGTCTTAATAAACAACTTGAACTTTGCATAAAGGTACATTGATAAACATTAGAAGGTAGTAATTTTGATAGCGATAAAAGCTATAATAATTTTTTGAAAACGAGTACATATCTTCAGGATAGGTCAGTGTTTCTAATTTTTCATACCAAGTTAATTTAAATTCTACTATCCCATCCTACCTGACTAAATTTAAATACACATAAAAGTTTGTTATAGAATTAATTTATGGGTGGTTATTAGTTTTATTTCTCTTTCATAACTCCACGCTGATCAGAACTATATGAAATTTGGTACAAAGATGAACTAATACCTGGGTACCAAGCAAGTACATCCGCGGGCTACAGTTAGTTTCAATAAAGTGTACACGTACATTGAAAGGATGAAGATACCAAAGGCATTTAAACGATATCTCGTTAATAGCCTTAGACTTATACCTCAGGAAGGATGTAAGCAATAACAATTTGGTTATAATCCCATCATAAACCCACATTTTCAATAAAGTTTTTTATTTATTTATTTATATCCGTCCATTTAAAAACTCGGCCGATTAAAGCGCACCGCGTTGTAAACAAATAAAAATAACTCGTTATCCGATTATCATTTATTAGATTTATTTATAAGACAAAGTAATGATTTAATAAAAATAATGTGTATCATTATTATAAATAATGTATATTTATTATGTTATTGATGTACCTCGAGAATCACTCTATCTATCAAAAAACCGCCTCAAAATTTGTTGCGTAGTTTTAAAGATTTCAGCATACATAGGGACGGACAAACTACGACAACGTCTTTATTATTTTATACTATGTAGTGATGTGTAGATATATGCACACAAGATATTTAACCAATAAAGAAACCAATTTGTTTTAAATCAAGACATTAAAATAATTAAGACAGTTGAAGGATGTCCCCTATTGGTCTGTTGACCCTCTTACCAAACCTTGGAGACTATTGCTTGTCGTAAACATACCCTCCTGCTATCTCCTAAAGTCTAAACTGATATCACAGTCTAACAATATAATTTTCTATACATATAGGTACTGTGCTAATATCCAGTTTATCAGATTATTGCTTTGTGTATTTGTTTTAGAAAGTAATCACTTGTACTGCTGAACCGAATTTGATTTATAGCATATTCTTTCTGAACCTGTTTTTATTAGTATGTACTTTTCATTTATTATCGCGGCCCAAGCAGCAAGCATCTACAAACAAATCATTATTCAATGTACTATTTTAATAATTGTTTATAATCGTTTTAAATTAAAGTGCTTCATGCTTAACATAAAACACGTATAACCGTGCAAAATGTTAATAGTACACCTAGTTTAACACTGATTTATGAAATTCCACCATTACCTAACCAAAGCATTTAATTCACTACTCAAAAAATAAACAAATCCCGAGAACAAACCATTCTATTCACAGATATACTAACAACTCCAACGCAAAAGACGTCTTCATAAATACAGATTCAAAACAATCGTTCGGAAACATATACCTATTCAAATTGAATCATGAAGTATGAACTCCTATTTAAACTGCTATTAAGAAACGTAACTGTACCTATTGAACATTCCGAAGCTGCTAACCTTCAGCACTCGAAATACTTGAACTATTAAGTTTTTGTCATAATCGCGAGATAAACTGATACTTTGTACTTGACAAGGTGAGACGCTGCTGTGACGCATTTAACCACTAATTAATAATTATATAAGTAACTGGGCTGTGGCCTGTGAGGGAAACTAGATATATTAATTATATTGCACGCCTCATAAGCGAAGCGTTGAGGTGGGTACTACTGTCACTTCGCGCAAAACATCTGATTTTTCAAACTTAAAATGTCTTTATGTATCATACATTGCACTTGTAAGATAATACATACACACACATATTAAGAAAAAACACTATTTTTAACGTTCATGATATTTTTGATGTCATTTTTGTTATTTAAACTAGTTAAAAAACAGTTTAAAAAAGTTCTGTCTTGGACGTCCGTGTGTCTGTATGTGCGGATCCTTTTTCTTGTTAACACGATAGCGACCGAAATACTTTACTAATCGAGTCTTTTTTTTTTCTCTTACGCTTGAGTATGCTCAGGAATAGAACCCTTTCATTTTTCAGGGTCTGATTCGATGTGGTTTAATTGTTATTAAATAAACAAAAATAATAATTAATAAATATTTATTAAAAAAAATTATGAGGCGTGCACTTTTGGATTTTCCAAATTAATTTTTGTTATAGTGTTAAATACGTTTCACAATCAGGTAGGTATGTTTAAGGCGTGTAATTTATATATGACCTGTCTAATACCTTATCGTGGTAATAAATACTTTAGTGGCTCATTTAAATTATCATAGCCCATAGGTGTGCGTGTGTATTGAAAAAACTATAGGGAAAAATGTAGACGTATCATCGTGATTATGATTAGGTAAATATTAAATGCGGATGTATTGTATTGACGATTTAACATCAATAAAAAATCCATCGTGAATTTAAATCGCATGTTTGATTTGTTTAGTTGAGACAATTGAGATGAGACATTGAAGTCTTAATTCATATGCATTATCGCCACGCCATAAAAATGAAGTAAATTTTATGAGAAGTATATTAACTATTAAGTATTTACTACTTAGGAAATAATAAATAGTTACTACGTAGTACGTATGACGTTTGAAAGGCGGCGAGAAAATATTATACTCGTACTATTTTATTATATTTTGTATGAAAAATATATGAACTTGTGATCACAAAATATTTTACATTCCGTCGTATGGATTGTACGCCAAGTGAAATAATTCCAATCACGTGTTTACGTGCGGCTATTGTGACTTTCATTTCTTTATTTTTTAATGTTAAATGATTTTTTTTTACATTTAAATACCAAACCAAATACATACATAATAACATTAGTCGCATTAGCCATAATAGACTGATAAAGAGTTTAAATTTGAATAATTAATAATTATATGTTTAGAAAAAAGTTGAGAGACGATAATATTATACAAGCATAAACATTAAAAAAGGAAATGTTAGCCACTAGAAATTAAATTGGATTTTGTTTTTTTTGAAGTAAAAACTTTTTAAGCGGCGTTGAGCACTTTTTCTGTAATGGGTATAAAATCTTAAATTCGCGTCAGGACACGTGACCTGATCGAAAAAGCGTAAAGACGGATGGATATCAAACATGCTCAACGTTAATAATCAAGTTTTCACTTCTGCCGGCACACCCGGAGTGCAACCCGTCTTTTTTTTTAAACATACGATTTCGGAGACCACATAGACACAATGTATTCTGACATTCAATTTTAGAAGATGATCATGAACTATATCCGCGGGTCGATGACCCGACCGATGTAGGTTAGACAGTGCCCTCAATGGCGAAATTAACGCTTCAAACAATTTCATATCCAACTGCTAAATGAATAAGGTAAATAATTGCGTGTACTTTCCACCTCTTACCGGCAATTACGTCGTGGTCTTCCAATTTTCTGAACGCAATGCAATGACCATTTTCGTGTGTTTGACAATTTTAAAACTATTTTAATGAGCACTTACGTACAAATAGCCTTTATGAGGTTTGTCTACAACTTGTTTTTTTGTTAATTTGACGGCCAGACGTAATAGAATCTTGAATTAACCTTAGCGAAGACAGACGACGCGCGACGTTGAAAAATGAAAATGTATGTTAGATACTTCAAATGTTGGTTTTGAATTTATGATTAAACATTTATATATCTGACAATGTTTCCCAAGAATATTCCACCTACCATTTAATGAATTAGTTATAAAATAAGTAAATTTAATTTAGTGATGGTCATCAATAAAAGTTGCAAAAAAGGTCGATTAGTTATTTTGTTACGAATTTACAAATTTAAAGCGGTTACATTGGCATTTTAAAATTGTGTGAAACCGAGCAAAGCATAACGGACGGTCGTAATTTTATATGGCAATAAATAAAAACATATTTTGGAATACAATGTTGACGCATTTTTTGAAGTGAAACTTCTTTAGGCGCGTTGAGAGTTGAGACACCGGGTTAGAGTAAAATTTCAAGGTCGCGTCATGGCAATATCGTCACGTCACTGACTCACTGAGTATGGCGACGACTTTAATGTCCTTGAATCTTGCCAAAGAAGTTTCACTTCTGACAAGTGTGCTCGGCACACACGCTCTTATTTTATTTTATTAATTAAGTTATCGACTATATATTTTAATTATTTTATGGGACTGTCTTGAAATATTAAAACTCATGGTGTTTATCACGTGTACAAGAAACTCCACTGTTTGCAATATAAATATACAAACGTGCAAAAACACGGTGCGAGTTAGTCAAGGCGAATCTGAGCAAACGGTTTCTTCCTTGTTAATTATTTTGCTATTTATAAGCAATTGCTTTTAATAACACGTGTCTACTTAATGTACCTAATATACTCTTTTGAAATGTAACTAGATATAATCATTTATAATACCTATACATTGATTACAAAAACACCTATATTTTACAAAGAAACAATAAGATATAAGGTGAAAGGTTCTTCGGGACAGCTGCAGCGGGACTAGACCGAAAAAAAATATAAGTTCCAACATGTTTTTTTTTTTTTATATAATTGTTGATTTAATTCATCCATACACACATAAAAATTCGTATTTATTGTGACGGTGGGTTTGAATGAAACAGCATATGGCGTGGCAGGCTCGTCGCCAAACACGGTAACTTGCGATAGGTTGACAAACGACTTTACCTGACTATCACGTTTCTGTGGAAGACCTACAGACAATTCGCAATTCTATTACCGGTCAAATGTGGCTACTTGACCACATTTTTTTACTTTTTCTTAGCTAACTTATTTATGTTAAACTTTTATTAACATTTTATGATTTGTTCATGTCATGAATGATTTCATCATTCACTTTTACTAGGTATTTCTTTAAAATATATTGAATCTGACATTATTTACAAATAAACGTAATACAGGTCAAGTTGACACTGATGTGGTATCTTGACCTTGCACATCAGTTTTCATAGGTAGATGCTTAACATTCTTGTTTTAGGCTAAGTTGCTATTACTTTTTAAGTCTTCGACTTTTTAAATATTGAAGTCCGAAGCTTTACAATAAACTGTTAGGCTCTGGCTACCTGGTCAAGTTGCCACGGGATTTGTAATGATTTCATACAAAGCATTACATGTTGGATAGGGTTGTCACAAACAAGACACAAATTTTAATGAACTATTTATTTATTAAACTAAATTTAATACATATGTATATGTATATTACTTAATACTTATAGGTATTTATTAATAGGTAAGGAAACATTTATTTTTCATTAGAAATATGCTAAATCGTTGTCATCAAAGAGAGTATAAGTATCTGGATTGTCCGAAATTTGCAGCAAATTTATTGATTTTACTATGGAAAACTCGAAACAGATTAAAAAAAGGAAAAAATGCAGTCACGTTATTTTTTGTATCAACCCTAGGCGTCGGTCAAGTTGCCACGCAGCGGTCAATGGCAACTTGACCTAACCTGAGGCATCAATGCCCAAGCAAATATCTCGACAGATGAGCCTAAAATTGGATAGTTCCCACTGTAAAATCAATCTATAGGGTTTATTACACAACATATCAAAACTGTACTCACCTGAGATGTGCAGTTTAAGCTCTACAAACATAATAATACTGACACCGGCAAAAGATCCTTAGTCACAGTCACACTTCGATACGTTATATTGCGAGAACCAACAGCGTTACCGCTTTAAAATTAAAATATGTTGCCAATTAATATTTTAGAAACCTACTAACATCGATACTTTAGGTCAATTTCCTTTCAATTCTACAAAATTTGATATTTTGTTGTTAAACGGAAGGTGTGGTCAAGTTGCCAAGTAAAGGTCAAGTAGCCACATTTGACGGTATGTTAAGTGATTGAGGGCAAATTTTCTACCTGCTGACGATCTTTTGTCAGTTTTAACTTTTAATCGACGTATCAATGTAAGTTTTAAAGTTAAAACTACCTTGGTATGCGTTTATAAAATTACTAGTTTTCCGCCCCCGGCCTCTCGCATTTATAATATTAGTAGGAAGGATTAATTTCGAAGATGATGGCAATTTTTGTATTGTACCTACCTACCAACCTATTTAATATTTAAATTTAACTAGGTAAAGAATGCAGAATGAATTTTAAAATACACATTGATTATTGATTATTCTTGATACATGTTTTATCATTTAAGCACAGTTACAGTTTGTAAGAGAATAATTATTATTTGAAGCATTTGTTTTATCGAGATTTGATAAATTATATCGAATTTTTGAGATCTCACACGCTACTGGAATGATTTTCTTATGTAATTTATATTTGAGAAGGTATAAAAACGTTGAAACATTTAAAAATAAAAATTATTTCTTACATGTAAATACAGGCAGGAAAAATAAAAATCTCATACAAATTCGAGTCAACAGTGAATTTTACACGAAAACTAGTGCTAAATTATTTGTCATGCACAAAATTGAACGCAGTTTTTATCTGACAAGTTGAAGGCAAAATTGCGAAAAATATATCTGTCTCGCTTGCACCCGTCTTTAAGTACCCAACGGGTTCAGATTTGGCGATTATCGCAATATCGCTTATCACACTCTGCCTTCAAGTGACGACACTATTGAATAGAGGTCATCGTGTACATTATTTATATTATTACTTTGTAGTTAAAAATATTTAACGTCATAAAAATTAAAATTTCCTTCCCCATTTTAAAAGCAAGAATAGGCATAATACTGTCATAAAGTATCAGACCATCCTGCCAATATTACAAACGATAATTTGTAAAAATGGGTGGAAGAGCTAAACAAAAAACAATTGAACGTATTTGCATGAAATTGAGTACGTACTGCAATAAGTACAAATGAAACCGCGGGCTCCCGCATATATAAACGAATTAAAAGTATGAAAACGCTAAATACATCACGATTTCCATCTAAATATATCAGTGCATAGTGTGCTGACTCATTATGTCACCTGGCTACGGTCGGCAATCACCATTCACCAATAGCTTATCTATGTGCGCTAGTATGCTATATAAACAAAACTAGGGAGTAGGCACTTCACAGATAATAAATATAAAGAGGCGCTTAGCCTCATCTTTATTATTTTAGTGGTTCACTTTAGCGACATTTGTTACTAGTTACCTAATACACTTTACAATATAATTTACCAAGTGTTCATCTCATAAAATCTGTTAACAAATTCGGCGATTGTCTACAAGTGTACACATACCTACAAACAAAATTTTTAAGACATTTTTTTTATTAAGTACTGTTTAATCAGGCATGTGCGTTTATTTATACATATGTATTTATTTTCTTAACCCTCTATATTCTAGGAATCAGGCAACAAATGTTAACCAATTACTGTTAGCGCATGTGCAACAATAAATCAGCACAGAATAAATAATTCGTCAACAGCTGTCAGATATACTAGATAGAAAACTAGTACCTAATCTATGATTAGTTAGTGTAAATTGCTCGATAAGGATTGACCCCATCCTGATTCCTACCATTTACCCCTTTCCTTCCAAGTTTCCCAATCTATACTAATATTATAAAGAGGAAAGGTTTGTATGTATGTATGTATGGTTTTCACGCATAAACTACTGGACCGATTTTGATGAAATTTGGCACAGATAATCTTTAGACCCTGAGAAATAACATAGGCTACCTTATATTGCGAAATATGTACCACGGGCGAAGCCGGGGAGGACCGCTAGTAAGTAATAAAAATCGCGACGGTCCGCTAGCTAGCATCTAAGTTAATTATAAAATTGTAAAAAACTTTTACATTTATTGAAGTGTTAATAGGAATAATTAATTACCTACAACCGGTTCTACTTTAAAAAAAAACAGACAAAAAAACATCATGATAGTTGGCTACTAATACATCAATTAACTGTTAATTGATAATTCACATTACAATCTAATCACACCGATACGAATTCCTACACGGAGCAAATAAAGCAAAAAATCGCACACAGCTTGACTAAATTACAAGTAACCCCATGACAAAACCAGTTTGCGATTTGTGAAACGAAATGCGTTTGAATTTCACGATACATTGAACTGCGTATAACGGGTCACTGAATTATTTGCGGTAATATATCCTCGGCTACTTAGGTCACCGACTTATTAAAAAACCACCAAATAGTTTTTACGGCATTTATTCTTTTTTTGAAATGAGTGGGCGCATTGGCGACTGAACAAATAATTTTTAGAATGACAAAAAAAATTAAACAAACTGATCGGTTGCAAATATGGTAATGTTATCCTCTCAAACGAAAGGTCACCGACTGCCTAATTAAAAACAGCAAAATATTTTTTTACGTTCTTCTCTTGAGCAGGAAATTGAATTAACTGTTAAAATAAAAAAAAGTTTGTACAAAATAAGGAGAGTAGAAGAATTAAAATAACTTCTAAATTATTTAGACTTGAAAAGCTACTTCCCTTTACAAAATTTAATTCCTGTTAATAAACCAGAATAACTGAAAGACTTAATAATATTAATTAGGTATTATACAGTGTCTGTACATAATATATATACGCATGTGTCTGCTTATATTTATGCGTGAACGTGCTCTAAATTTTTTCCGCAGATATTTCATTATGGTCCGGGAGCCAGCAGCAGATTT
Organism: Colias eurytheme; assembly: GCA_907164685.1. Lineage (NCBI taxonomy): Eukaryota > Metazoa > Arthropoda > Insecta > Lepidoptera > Pieridae > Colias > Colias eurytheme. The sequence continues at coordinate 4,652 of CAJQZN010039239.1, read as the reverse complement.
TATGACCAAGTTCCTCTCAAGCGGTAATTAGTAAAATGCATCAAAGAATAGTATTATGAAGCCTCGTGAACGTCAGCTGGAGCTCGGTTGGGGGGAAGAGCAGTTGTAGCCTCCCGTATCAGCTGACGGTTTTTCCACCAAGATAAAACCAGCTGACATATATATTTATCCACAGTTACATATAAGCTATCATCAGGTAAATTTTTGTTTGAGAGGAAATAACGGAAAATAAATTTTTCTTTAAATTTAACTTTCATGTTCGAGACACCAGCTGACGTATAATACACCATGTTGTAACCAGCTGACTATTTTTTTTCGTTGAGATATTGGGTTAGCTACAATTTGACAAATTTTTAGCTGAGAGGAAATGAATGAATGAATGTATTTTTTTTCCTATGTGCGTGGGAGGCTACAACCGCTCACCCCCCCAACCGAGCGCCAGCTGACGTTCACGAGGCTTTATAATACTATACTCTCATGCGTCTGACGAATTATCTCTTGAGAGGAAATAGTTAACCAAATTTGCACCTGGCTCCCTAACCATTAACTTGGCGTATGAGGGTAGAGATTGTCTAATCTAAAAATGAACGCCCCTCCACTAAACTTAATTGTTTCAATGTGTGAGGACAAATAATTATTGAACCACTTTATATGTGTGCGCGCGTCAATTCTACTGCAAACTTTGACACTCGCGCACTGATTTGTCAACTAATCGGGCGATCAGTTCAGGTGCCTAGCATTGTATGGCGGGGAGAGCGCGCTATGTACGGAATGACACGTCCGTTCTGTCGTGCTTCGCGTCATTTATGCACTAGTTGGCCAACTGGTCCTGTCGTTCGGGCATGGACGGGACTGGAGGACTGAACGACCAATGAGGCAGACCAATTTGTGTGTATTGCGTCTATACACGTACTTTGAATGTGAGCGTAAACACAGTGGAGGGGCGTTCATTTTTAGATTAGACAATCTATACATTCTATGTTATCTAGATGTACACATAATATTATGTAAAGTATCGTGATTCGTTGTCTATAGGTATACGTATATGTAAAAATATACTTAACATAAACTATATTTTTACACGCTTTATTTAAGCTTCACCTGTATGTTTGTAACCGACTTCTTTGGGCGCGATTTTGACCCACTTTAAACGGCCAGATTTCGTTCAAACTTTGTAGATTTATTGAGGACCGATGACAATACACTAATTTGATAAAAATGTTCTATTTTTTAGTTCGGTTTTCTATAAAAAGCGTTTTTTTAGTTTTTTTAAACTATTATTATTTTTATTGTGATATGCAATTTTGATTAAATAATTCTCCATTTTGCAAACCTTATTACCTATATGTATCGAATTTAAAACAGTATTTACGATATAATTATTTCGAAAATTCATATAAACCGCAAGTTAACAAATAAACAACGAAGTCTACTGAAATCTTATAAAGGGAAAGAAGAAAATAAACGAATTTACGAATACATAATGTAATACAACTATGAGTTTACACGGAAACCTTTGAAGTATCGGATGTGGGGAGAACTTAGCTACCAGTTACCACAGTTAGCTACCGTGTGCCACTTTCATTTTACGTAAACCTTATACATAACATGGTCGAGGATCAAAACTGAGCCATATAAGATTAAAATTTAAAAAACGAATAAAAAACTTTTGAATTTAAAATAAAAAATGTTGTTTAAAAAGCAAATATAAAAATATAAGTTTTTCTATCATAACATCCGATAACATCACATGTGTAATTATTTACAAGTTATTTTATTATTTCAATGAACTTGTTTTAAATGACAGCTGTGACGTCAAAACATGACAGAAAGCAATGCCCATTTCTATACAGTATACATGCATTAATCCGTGTGGACAAAGCATTGTCAGAGCTACATTACTTGTGATTTTATTAACAGTTAACAGTGTGAATGCAGCCTTAGTTATATTCGACCTATTCATACTGCCATGTTTAGGATAATCAATCGAGCGTGACTATTCAATTTTTATAATGCAAACAAACACGCACGTTTTAAAAAACATGTAAACCACATAAGTAGGCTATTTTTTTATTTCTTAAAATTGCGACGAAGCAAATCTATTCTTTACGACCTAAACGTGATGAAAAGATTTTTTTATATACTTAAAACATACAATTGTAGATATAAAATATTTCTAATTTGTCATCATAACTACCTATTCATTTTATGCGCTTGCGACAAATTTGCATATCTATAATTGAATAACTAAATAAATACAAGAAGGTCAAAGATAACCTAGTTGCAAGATAAAACTTTGCAATCTCCGAAAATACTTATACATATCCATACTAATATTATAAATGCGAAAGTAACTCTGTCTGTCTGTCTGTTACTCAATCACGCCTATATTACAGAACCAATTTGCATGAAATTTGGTATGGAGATATTTTGATACCCGAGAAAGGACATAGGCTTTTATTGCGAAATATGTACCACGGGCGAAGCCGGGGCGGGCCACTAGTGTGTATATACATATAAACATTATGACGATGATTTCGATGCGTTAAAAATATCATAATATGTACATTTATCCTTTTTACGCCATATAAAATGAATACTACATAGGTATACCGCTAAGGTATACCGGGTACATACGTCTTGAAAATAAGAACGCCTTGAAAAAATTTTTAATGTGGTATTCTTCACCTACACAGATAACATAGTTTTCTGTTCCTTTAGGGCCGATTTTTCAATGCTTTGATAAAACTTATTCGTCGAATAATGTATAAAACTACCATTTTAAAAACGTATTCTAATTGCCCGTATTTGACAGTTTACGTGACATTTTAATATTATCGTGTAGTAATTTATTGGACGGATAAGTTTTTATCCAAGCATTGCAAAATCGGCCCTTAATATATTTCCGAGTCGTAATTTTATTCAAAATATAATAAACTAATTACCGGTGGATATCGTTTATACCATAATTTATAAGCATTCCACTTTTATCACTTTGTATTAGAATGGTAGCAAAATATCGTTTGATAAATAATTAATCCAATCCGTTATCAAAACTATTAGAAATATAATTCCAAGATAATTCCTACATGCTGTATTTTTAATTTTTCCTATACTAGACTTTACTCACGGCTTTGCCCGCGTAGCCAATAAAAATTCATGTCATGGAAATGAATTAGGTATTTCACCTCTAGAAAAGTAGGCTTTATCACTCTATAGCCTCCTAATTATCTTCTGATACATAAATCCTATCCTATTATCGTACTAATATGTATTATATAAATAAGCGAAAGTTTGTGAGGATGTGTGTGTTTTTGTTACTCTTTCACGCAAGTACTACTGAACCGATTACAATGAAATTAAGCACACATATGGAGGGTAACTTGGATTAACACATAGGATAGGTTTTATCCCGATAATCCCACGGGAACGGGAACTATGCGGGTTTTTCTTTGAAAACGCGGGCGAAGCCGCGGGCGGAAAGCTAGTGATAAGTTGATAACATATTAAAATCACTCGGATGCGACTTAAAAGAAAGAAACACACTATCTCTTTTACAAGTTTTATCTTTGTTTTATGCAATAAAAATGATTTATTTATTTTACAATAATAAAGAAGCGGCTTTGAACGCGCAACAAACAAGATTTCTGGACACCTTTCAAAACATTCATGATTAATTTTCACATAACAAGATGGGAATATACCTACCTAGGTACATAATGTATTTATTGCATAAACGTGCATGCACATGCAATAACATCGTCATACCTATATTTTATACAAAAAATGAACTAGGGAAGTTGTAACAAATTTATTATCTTCTTCGTCTCTTCCTTATAATAAGGCAATTCCCGAATTTATTATCTACATATTTAAGTCGTAAAATTTGACTAGGTATTATACATATATAGACAGGTATTTAAATCTTATATACCGTACAAGTTTCTGATTAGTAAGTAACAAACAAAAAAAAATTAAGATGCGGTTACTACTGACACTGAGCTTCCTTGAAGGTAACTGTTTGCCGATAACTCGGACAATCGACGACTATAATATTATTCCTACTTATCTGTGTACGTAAAGATTATTAGTCTGGCGAACATTTTTAATATACCTAAGTCAATGTCATTTATTTTAGATATCATTGTATTGTGTAAAGATATAGGTAAGTAAGTATAATAATATAATACTAATTTTAATCCAATTCGAAGAATTGAAATTTGAAGCTTAGAAATGCCTTTAAAAAAAATATTCCAATACGTTTAAATGAGAGCCTAAAAAAAATAAATGAATATTTCTGCAAATAATTTCTAATCTCAATCTATATACACTGGGGTAGATCCCTTTAAAAATAATAAAAAGTGCAAAAAAATCGCAGTCGGATGAAACCCATTAGAAAAGGAGGGGAATATGATGAAAATTAAAGGAAAAATAAATTACGGTCAATCCGAGTTCGGGAAAAGGGAGGAGGGAGCTTTTAAGAGAAAAAAATGGTTTCTCTTGATTTCCGACAAAACTACAAGTCCTACGGAAAAAAGTTCAATGGCAAAGTTGTAGATAATAAAAAGATCTACAACTTTTGTATTGACAATTTTTTCACATAACCTCAAAATTTAGGTGAAAAATTCAAAAAACCAAGTTTTTGGTTTTTT
>CAJQZN010039237.1:0-20961 GCA_907164685.1 Colias eurytheme | reverse complement strand
GACAGTAGTACCCACCTCAACGCTTCGCTTATGAGGCGTGCAATAAAACGAATGACCTTTCGCAAGCTTAAATCCGTCAGTTAAAACTAGAGAGGGTATTAAATTAAATAATTATACTTACATAAGAAGAACTCGAAATATTTATTTAATAAATTATATAAAATTATTAGTAGTAGTTATTAGTTAAATAATTATTATTTAACAAACATTTTTAATCGTTAATTAAATAACCACTAGGACTTTACACGTAGCTGCATCCGTATTTTCTACTCGAAATGTAAATTTAAAATTGTTTCTTGTAGCTCGACTGTGAAAATTAACTTGACGGTAATAAATCACGGTTAAATCTCAAGTAAATCGCAAATTAGCCTCTCAAGTACCAGAATAGCAGAAACAAGCAAGCGTGTCCTGTTCCCTTATCGAGAGCTTATTTACATTTCTGAGATACGGCTGGAATGGATCTACATTCTGATGGCTTATGCTAGCCTGGTACTTGTGTAACGGGTTTTTTGGGTGGGATTTTGATATTTTAACTTAATTAAGAAATTGTTAAAAATTGTAAATTGAAATTGTTGTTTAATTTTTAATGTAATAAATAGTATTGTGTAGGATGATCTTCACTTACTGATAAAGTCACAGATAGCTTATTTGACACTTTTTCACGTATATTTTCATACATTATTTGCAGTTGAATCGACAGATAAAGTAAAAAAATAAACGGTATCCGATTTTAAAAAAAAATGTTATGTTTTCAATAAGAGATGAAAATTATTTTGTTCGTGTTATATGGATTAAATATAATATTTCTACATCTACACTAATATTATAAAGAGGAAAACTTTGTTTGTTTGTTTGATTGTAATGAATAGGCTCATAAACTACTGGACCGATTTTAAAAATTCTTTCACCATTCGAAAGCTACATTATCCACGAGTAACATAGGCTAGGTTTTATCCCGGAAATCCTACGGGAACGGGAACTATGCGGGTTTTTCTTCGAAAACGCGGGCGAAGCCGCAGGCGGAAAGCTAGTAATATATAAAAACTGAAAAAAAAATCTATATATACTTACCTACAATGCTTCAAAAATACATATATGTACTTACCTACTAAGTAAAATCTCTTTCAAAGTTATAAATGCGCCAACTCTCATAATAAAAAAATGAAACTAAATATTAACTCGTAAATTTATAATTACGCATGACGCCAAAAAGCTCTTACAATTTTTATAGCGTAAACGTGTTGGTCGTAAAATTAATGTTATTATAATTATCGTGCAGGAAGAATGTTGGTAATTGTTTTTTTGTTTTAATTATATGTACATTGTTTTATTATTTGGCTGCAGGATATTGACCTGAATTTATCCTCTAAAGAGAAGAAATAGAGTTTGTAAGTTAAAGCTTTATCGATTGTATTCGAAGGAAAGTTAAGTTTTTTGTATGTTTGTTTATAATTATACTAGCTTTGCCTGCCGGTTTTATGCGTATTGCTCCGCTTCTATTTGTCTTAGTGTGATGATATATTAATAAGCCTAAAGCCTTCCTTGATAAATGGAATATTTAACACTGAGAAATTTTTTCAATCAAATAACAAAGAAACAAACTCTTTAGCTTTATCTTAATATATGTACCTATATAAATCTCGTGTCACAATGTTTGTCCTCAATGGACTCCTAAACCACTTAACTTAATCGATTATAATAAAATTCGCACACCATGTGCAGTTCGATCCAACTTGAAAGATAGGATAGTTTAAACATGTAGGTACCACGGGCGAAGCCGGGGCGGACCACTAGTGTAAATTATAAAATGTAAATGTAAAAACAATATTTTTGCACGATCGTTTAGTTGTAAACGTACATAATTTTCGATTAAATGGGCCTTAAGTACATTAAAATGATCAAGTGTATGTTTTATACATCTTCATAGTCATAATAGAGTACGATATGTATTTTACGACCATTACTAGAATATGTTATTAACATATGTTCGTCCATTACTATTCATTCTGTTTAATCATTAATGTTATTATTGCGAAAGTAATTCTTGTCTGTTAACGTTATTATGTTTTAGAATTAAATTGGTATAAGATGTCTTTTCGTGGTAATGGCAATTTTTGAAGTTGTTTTTAGTTGAAAAAAAAATGTGGACGGAAATCAAAATTAAAATTTAATTAATAACATACACAGTTTTTTGAGTTCCATGGTTACCAAAAAATTTACAAAAAATCATTGCGCTCTATATAAAGTTTAGACTGCATATTTAGATGTCACATGTTTATGCTTGTGTCATGTGTGTGTGTGCAGTGTTTTTTCTATACTATAATCTTATAACATTTAAGTACCTAAGTTCAAGTTTCGTATATTAGCTTTTAAGTTTATACGTATAACAATAACAACATTGTACAACTACAATGAAAGTGAAACCGCGCTCCCCAACTAGTTATAGCTAAAATAATTTCCAAGACTTACACAATCGAGTGATTGTCGACACAATTGTGAAGTGCTGATAGGGCCCACATAATGGTATCGAACACGCGAGGTAGCGGGTATGATACGAGCGAGAGCGGAAGCGATTTTATAACTAGCGTTTGTCCTAGCTTCTTTCTTGGTACACATACAGGATGGAAACTTTTGACAGGCTCCTGACGAAAAGTATTTTTATTACTGGGGATGGAAAATTTAAATCAAACGAAACATTTTTTTTTATGCAATAGGGGGCAACAGAGCAGACGCATCACCTGGTGGTAAGTGCTCCACGTCGCCCATATGTACGCACAGTGTCAGAAACATTGTGAGTATGTTGCCGGCCTTTCAAGTAGGAATATGCTTTTTTTTAAAGAAACATCTGCATTTATTGGACTTAATTATCGAAAATTCACTTACCACGTCTGGGAATCGAATTATCTTAAAATAACAAATAACTCGCTTATTCTTCCACTGGAAAAAAAAAATGTTTAAAATAAATTTGAATAATAGTCGTAATTTGTAGAACATACCTGTAATTTGTAAAATAATTAATATTCTATCACCTAGGAAAAAGTTGTTCATCTTTAAAGAGTGTAAAGTTAAAACAGTCACAAACTTATGAGTCAAAGTACAGGCTCTCAAGCACTTAGGGTCCGCGAACGGTGAAAGAATTATTGAAATCGATCCAGGAAGTTATGGAGTTACAACGTAACAAACAAACAAAAATAATGGAAAAGCAGTAATATTTTTGATTATAAAAATAGTATTTTTCTTATGAATTGGCAATTAACGAATGATAGAAGTAATTTATTATGGTTTAAGCCTAGCTTCAAGTATCTAATGTAGTGTGTATAGTGCTGGTGAGAGCGGGAGCGGGAGCGGGAGCGGAAGCGATTTCATTTATATTACTGACTTTTTTTAAACTAATAATATATTTACTGTATAATTCTATTTGATATCTCCAATTACTAAGTAAATGACAACGTCAATACGTTTGCGTGTTTATCGAATGTCTGTCTGTCTTTATGTATATTATCATCACGAACACTATACAGAATGTTACAATTTATACACATAATTCTTATACAGGGTGATTTTTAATAATTTTACTACAAAGTAGGTATCGTATTATCAGTCGTTGCGATTGAAATACTGAACCAATTTTGATGAAATTCCAATCAAGAATAGGACTGAAAACGTGCAAGCGAACGAAGCTGCGGGCGAAAATGTTGTAGAGGGAATATTTAATTTTAATGTATTGTGATTTGTGGATAAACTAAAAATCTAGTTCAACGGTTTTGAAATGAAAAAAACTTATTTTCATTTGGTTGTTTTTATAAAACAAATAGAATCGTGAAAACTCATAACGTCTCTTTGAGTCGCGGAATTTTTAATAAAACCAACTTTGTTATTTCGAATAAAAATAACTGTCCAAAATATGTGACGTAGAGACAAATCACAAAATATTTAATCTTTTCTATAAAAATAGTAAGTTCAGTGGTTATTACGTCAGAAGGCGTGGGTTCGATCTTATTAAAGGAACATATTGGATATTATGATATTATGTTGATTATGTAGGTATAGGTAAGATTCAGAGATACCAAAATCGTCGTCTTACTCCATGACGTGACAGTATTGTCATGACGCGACCTTGAAATTTTACTCTCAAAAGAAGTTTCACTTCAAAAATCTCTAAAGCTAAAACATAACAAACAGACACACAATATAACTACTATATCATCTCAACTAACGACAGAGCCAAGTCGTAAGCGATGGGTATGCAAATGTTGGAATTGCAAGATGGCGACCAGACGACGCCGCGCGATTAGCATGTATGTATATGTTCATAGTTGGTACAGCAGTGAAAATGATTTTGTTTGTTTACTAGGTATTTTTCGTGTAGATATTTTTCAAAACATAACAGTTAGTATCCTAATTTGACCGCTTCCTTGGTACAGTGGTTAGCGCATAAATGTAGCACCGTGAAGACATGAGTTTGATTACTGGTGAGGACCTACTTTTCCTTATAGGAAATCGACAAGTGAAACAAATGTGTAATGCATATACGACACTCCATACAATAAAAGAATCTATCTTCAGGTAAAACCGCGGGGCACACGTATAGTGTTAGATAAAATTGGTTTATAATTTATATGTAAACATGGACATGTTTAAAACAATGTCAGTTAAACTTTGTATTCAATTTCAAACTTTAAAATTGTATGTGATTAAATATTTCGTATTTGTTTCATGTTTTTGGCGTTTCATTATTTGAGGTTTAATGTTGGGATTTTGTTTTATTTTATAAGCAATTATGTAACTTATTTGGGAAAAGTAATTAACATTATCTTCTACCTAAGGGAGGGTATAATGAAGTTGCAGTAATACTAGTTGTACACACGCCTTCGTTCGCTTTTTTAAATTAAATAAATTATTTATAAGTACATGTACCTAGTTCAATAAAGATGCATCTATTATTATTACTAGCTTATAGACCGCGGCTTCGCCCGCGTATTTAAAGGAAATTCCCGTAGCAATTAGATATTCCACCCCGGTAAATTGCCTATAGTGTAACTCTCTAACCTCCAAACTATCTCCAAATACAAATATCATAAAATTAAATCACTCCGTTGCGACGTGAAAGAAAGACAAACAAAAATACACTTTCGCATGTATCATATTATAATGATTACTGTCGATTTCTAGGTATGATAATTCTTTTATCTAAAAAAAATAAAGTAACTAGTGAAACCCGTAAGTCTACTCAATAAAAAGTATGATGTCAAGTGTGATGTGTCTAATAGATATGATACGTAGCTCCGTAGCGCTACGGCGTAGGCACGTAGCGGCGATGCTACGTGCTTTCGATACAGATGGTTCGTTCAAAATGTATTTTGTTTTATATGTGTGCAAATGTTTTGTTTGTCTGGTTGGGACGCTTGAATAAATGAACTCTATATGGTATTTGAATATATAATTTTATTAAAAGTAATTATCAATGAATTTTGGTAGTTCTTATTTTATTAAACATATACCTACATAATATTAGATATTTTGAATATTTATATTTAAAAATAACTTTCCCACTTCCCATTCTATCTATACCTATCAAGTCAGAACGGCAAAAACAATCTGGATAAAATTTCTCAAGGGGATAACTTACATGCATTAGCAAAGTGCAATACCACGGGTTACACCTAGTATTTCAAATTTTTATGCAGGTGCTTGACATTCCTCTAAAACCACTTGACATATTTGAATGAAACGTTCATAAAAGATAATTTACCAAGTTATGTATATTAAAATTAAAGAACGAAGTCGCGTGCTATATCTAGTAAGGCATAAATAACTTCAATTAAGATATTATACTTTAATGACATGACATCTGTCGGCCTAATTAACTTGCGATGCAAGGGTGACATCACAGTGTCGACTCAGCAGTTTTCGTCATTAATTAAGTTAACTGGGTTTACACACTGTGCTAAGTTACGACATGTGAGAGATGGTTAGCTAATAACTTAGTAACGTTTAAACTTTGCTTATAGATACGTAAGATTCTAAAGTAGGACAAATATTTTTTTTTTATTTGCAGCCATGTAAAACAAATAACTTAAACAAACAAAAACAAAAATAGTGACAAAAATGACACAAAGATCATAAAAAAACTTTAAATAAACGCTTACATCTTGCAATAATACACTTACTTAATTTAATAATTGAAACGTTCAGTTCACACATGTTTTAATGAGTGTAAGCACGTGAATATATTACAGCCTAACTCCTCATGGTTTAGATCATAATTCACGATCGACGATAGCCAAGTGCGGATTGGCACATACCATGTCGTAAATTTACGTATAACATAACAGCACATAAATATAATATCCCTACAACATAAAAGTTTATATTCTTTCGCTGTTTGTTTGTTGAAATAATATTTTCAAATGCCTATTAACAAAAAGGAGGTAGGTATATTAAACTGCAGTAGTTACTTGAGAATATTACGATCACATAAACCATATTCATTTTGCCATACATCAAACAACGAATACATAAAGTGTCAAAAAACTATCATATTAAATAGCAGTATATTCAGTATCGAACCTCTGACTTTACAAACGTAAAACCTTCGAACCATCACAAAAAAGTTGCACGTTCGCACAGTATGTATATCTGTGGTATTCTACACTAGCATCGTAAAGCGCTGCTCGTTATCAGCTGGGTTAGACGGCTGGTGATGTAAGCGCTTCAAGCGTTACATTGTATAGATGCTATAGATGTTTGCTTCTTCGGTTCATGTATTTGGATTTGTTATCGCTAGACCCGTCGGACGATTTGTCGACCTCTAGTTGTGTTAAAATCGTCGAACGCACACAAGTAAAAGATTGAAATAAATATTTGCTCTCACACATTCACCTAATGTATTTTAATGGAGGAGAGTTCAGTTTTAGAATAGACGATCTCTATCTACGTATTAAAAATAGGATAGCAATATCGATATAAGCACGCAAAAACATTAGAAATAAAAAAGTTTTGTCTTAAAAGTTGACAGTCATTAAAAACGGAACCCTAACTTTAAATCCCAGGAACAAAAACAAAAACTAGCCACGCCCCACTTCTCACAACCTCATTCACTAATTAATATGTAAAACGTACAAATTGGGTCGTTCCTGAGTGCCAGCTTAACAAACACACAAAAAAGTCAGTGGTGTGCAAATTGCAGGCGAAATTAAAAATTCACCAACTGTATAGAGCGTGGGAATTAAAAATTTTAACGTTTACTAATATTATGTACATGATTTTTGGTGGCTATAGTCCTATCCTACTAATATTATTTGTTTGTTTGGTTAAACGCGCTAATCTCAGGAAATACTTGTCCGATTTGAAAAATAATTTCAGTGTAAGATAGCCCATTTATCGAGGAAGGCATAGGCTATATATCATCACCCGACATAGAAGCGGAGCAATGCGGGTAAAACCGCGGGGCACAACTAGTAGTATTATAAACGAGAGGTTTGTAAGGATGTATGTTTGTTTGTTACTGTTTTACGCAAAAACAGCTGTTAGAATATGTATGATATTTGGTACAGAGATAGATAGATAGGATAGCACATGGCTACTTTTCATCCGAAGACCACGCGAGATTTCAACTTTAAGACATTGTTTAAAAAAAATATGTAGCTTGACTATTTTCATTTCAAAATTCATCAAAATCGGTGCAGTGATTTAGTCGTAAAGCGTGACGAACTTACATTCTTAAAACTTTTGCAATTTTTAATATAAGTATGGATATCGGATATCAAATTTAAATACAGTTATAATGAAATATGTTGATTCGGAATTCGTCGTTAATGTTATTTAGTGTAATTAAAAAAGATATGGTATGCAAAGATAACATTTTTACTTGTTAAATAAAGCCCTGAATTTATTGCAAAATTTAAATGTTTCTCTGTAATTGAGTTTGAATGTTTATTAAATTAAAAGCTCGCAATTTGTTGGACATTTTGTTTTTAATAACCGTAAAGATAATAATTAAGATAATACATGCGACATGTTTGAGCGATATCAAAAAAGGAAGTAGCTGAATATTTTAATTATTAAGCAACTTCCTTTTTTGATTGGATTGAGTGTTTTTTTAATCCTAAAACATTTTTATTAAATCTTAGCTATTGTAATAATATTATCTTACCTAATGTAAAAAAATATTACGCTTTTTCCTGTCAGCTTATAAACGACTGGACAAATTTTTACGGGACTTTCTCTTACAGATAGCTGATGTTAGTTATTGGAATATCAATTATTTACGGATAAGTGTGAATTAGGTTTTCTTCATCATATATTATATTTTTATTTGCTTTCAACCGGGATGAAACTCAGGACCCGATGGTTATTTGCTTAACTTTTACCACTGTACCACAAATTAATAAATAGTAAATTGTTGAGATTTTTAAAGAAACACACAATTCACTAGTTCCTATAGTAGTGTGTTTCTTTAAAAAATCGGAACTATAAAATGCAGTTGTATCAAGAATTCAAGAGGTAACAATACAAAGTATAAATTTTAGTAAATAGTCACTACAGTCTTAAACTTACTAGCTACAACCTGCGGTTTCACTCGCCTGGTACCTATATAAATGTAGCCTATATGCTCATCTATTCCTTAACCAAATTTCATATATGTACTTCCGATCTGTTTTTGCGTGACAGAGTAACAAACATCCACAAAGTTTCAGCTTTATAATATAAGTTGGATAACATATTTGATGACATTCTATGAAGTTGTAGAGCAAGCTTTTGTGCTGACCTTACAAAGGATATTGCAGGATGCGGTTTTAATCAAACTTCATATTAAAATATGGTAAGAATATTCGTTCCATTTTGTATTAGAATTCAATTTGTGCATACAATATGTATGTATTATAAATGCGAAAGTTTGTAAACTGTACAGGTAGGGGATGTTATGCTTTCACGGCTAAATAATAGAATCGATTTTATAAAATTTTATGAAAATAGTTGAAAAATTAGGTTCAAATAAAGTATTTTTTTCAATTAACAACTTAACAATATAGCCTTTAGATAGGAAAGGGTTTGAATCGCGCTGTATAGATACTAAGCAGTAAAACATGCATAAAAAGGCTTCACTCGGAATAAAAAAAAAGATTGCCTGAATAATATGCTGTCAATAAAAGAATTTTCAATCCTTCCGAATATTTCTCCCTACAAGCAGTAGGTAGTGGAACATTTTTGTTAAAATAAATATAATTTTTATCCTACATATAATTTATGTATCGTTCCTTTAATTATGTCCACGAGTGTAGAGACATTACCTTCATAATATTGAACTGAACTATAGATGATGCATTTTATAATATTGACAAAATACTTGAAGCTTGACAATAGCACCAGGTGGTGGACGCATCTGGCCATTGTGCTATTGTTGTATAGTTCTATTGTAAATATTGGCTTATTGGTACATGACGGTGTGAGAGATGGCAGCTAATATTTTATGAAGGAAGGTTTAATTATGTTAAAACTAGATTTCCGCCCGCGGCTTCGCCCGCGTTTTCAAAGGAAAATCCGCATAGTTCCCGTTCCCGTGGGATTTCCAGGATAAAACCTATCCTATGTGTTAATCCAAGTTACCCTCTACATGTGTGCTAAATTTCATTGTAATCGGTTCAGTAGTTTTTACGTGAAAGAGTAACAAACATCCATACATCCATACATCCATACATCCATACATCCTTACAAACTTTCACCTTTATAATAGTATTAAGAATTAAGAATTAAGACTAAGTATGATACCTAATAGTTTAAATTTTTAGTACGTTCGTACCGTTACCTATTTAACAACAAAACATAAATTAAATGTACGGAATCCTACTATCCTACATTATAAATGCGAAAGTTTGTGAGGATGGATGTGTATGTGTATGTTTGTTACTCTTTCACGCAAATACTGCTGAACCGATTGCAATGAAATTTAGCACACATATAGGGGGTAACTTGGATTAACACATAGGATAGGTTTTATCCCGGAAATCCCACGGGAACGGGATCTATGCGGGTTTTTCTTTGAAAACGCGGGTGAAGCCGCGGGCGGAAAGCTAGTATAACAATAAATATAACATCTCATGAACAATTGGACCGATTTCAAAAATTCTTGCATCGATGGATATATAATTTTTAACCTATTTTACAACAAAACATGAATTTTTGTACAGAATAGATATAGTCGTTTTTAATAACAGATGTTTTCTGTACTGCTAATCCGACAGCACCATAAAAGCTAATAAATAAGGATTAACAGTTATTACTTTTAGTTTACGACCTGACCAATGTGGAGTTATTACAGCTGTGTATGTGTGTATGTACCCTTGTACTTTAGAAACTATATGTACTAGCTGCGTGATCTGGCTGTGCTTGCTCGCGAAGGTTTTTGATTCAATCGTAGAAAAAAGCTTTCCTCTTTATAATATTACTGTAGATTTATTTTACTAAGTGATAAGGCTATTCTGGCAGAACAATGTTTGCTGCGTCAGCATATTTGTTTGAATGACATTTACAGTAATTTACTATTTTTTGTCATTTTATGGTTTTCTTCAAATGCATGTAAAATATTACTAAATACAAATCTTGGCTATGAATGAAAATCCTTTGAACTTGTAATAAAAATAAACAAATGAAAAGCAAACAATACATTTAAAATTAACAAATGACGGCTTTATCGCTAGATAGCGATCTCTACCAGGCAACATCATTTATCTTATTAAATACAACGGATGGACAGAGGGATATTTATATTGATATACTTTGTTAAAAATGTTACGACGAAACACGTCTTCGGTTCACTAGTTTATGGGAATGTCCCATGGGGGCCATAATGGGCCATAACGCTACGTCAGCTGAAGCCAAGCCCCATAAGGGGACGAATTGCTGAATAATACAATGTGTGTGTGAGTATATCACTACATAGTATAAAACAAAGTCTCTATCTCTGTCCCTATATCCCTATATGTATGCTAAGATCTTTAAAACTACCCAACGGAATTTGATGCATTTTTCATAGATAGTAAGATTCAAGATAAAAGTTTTAGTATGTAATTTATTTGGTTTTAGTTAAAGCGGACGAAACCGCGGACGGAAAGCTAGTATACCAATATAAGGATGCGTTTGATTGAGCTAATCACAGGAATGCTATGATCAAGCTAAGCGTAGCGTAGCTTTAATGAAAAATGTTGGAAAATCACTTAGTTTTAACATGTAAGACAGCTTCTAAATAGATGTATGTGCTTTCTTATAATATAATTATATTATTTTGTTACAGGTAATTACTGCATTAAAAAGAGTATTGGTAGGTACTGAAGAATGTGGAGAAATAGGCATGATTACCTTGTATCTTCAAGATTTTATAAAAAACTATTTATATGTTAATTTTTTTATTCACTAGCTAACCCGGCGAATTTTGTACCATCTAAGGATGTTTTTCCACCAATAATGTGCGAGGATGTGAAGCGAGGAATGTTTGTAAATAACCAATAGTATCGCTTCAAACTTCAAACTAAACGAAGCGATATGATTGGTTCTTACTTCTTCAGTCAATAAATGTCTTGTTACCTTTTAGCTGAACTAATTTAGGTTTTGATGAAC
Source organism: Colias eurytheme (assembly GCA_907164685.1). Taxonomy (NCBI): domain Eukaryota; kingdom Metazoa; phylum Arthropoda; class Insecta; order Lepidoptera; family Pieridae; genus Colias; species Colias eurytheme. The sequence continues at coordinate 9,345 of CAJQZN010039237.1, read as the reverse complement.
GTAATACAATGATACGAATATAATATAGATAAATATATCAAAGTATTTTATTGTGATGAATTATATTTTTAAATAGTTTACACAAAATACATTTCTGAACGCATGCATAAATGTGAATCATTACCAGTATTTGACAGGAATGGACAAGTAATGTTTGATACTTAAGTTGATACTTGATACTAAATAAAGGAAGATCAAATATTATTTAAAAAATATTATGGTTGTAGAGTTCAAGATAAGTTACAAAAATTCACTTGTTTTTTTTTTAATTTAATATCCTGTAGGCGTAAATACCTGCACGTAGGTACCAGGGGCACATGAAAACAGAGAGCTCTTAATGTAATTGTCTTACATTGTACCTACATACAAATGATAATCGACCTTCGTGCCTCGTGATACAGTTTATTTTTCAAAATATCACAGCCTCCTCATTTCGTCTGTTACATGTCATTGAATTTTAAATTGTATGTATTTGCGGATATGGTTCAATTTGATTATTTGCTTCTCGTATACGCGAATTGATGCTCTAAACTTACGTAATAGGGTTGGTTTTGGTGTGAAACTTCAAAATTGGATTGGCATGGCACGGATCGAAAAAAGGGTTAGGGAATTTAGACTTTATTCATTTGGAATATGGTTAAAGTTCATTTGGGTGTAACGGGTTTGGCAAACATTGGAACGAATCAAAGGACCTAAGAAATTGCTTTTCGCTCGATCGAAACATTGCAGTTTGAAAAAAAGAAAAGTTCTTGGTCAAATTTTTGGGGTTCCGTAGCATGAAAATATTATAAATCGCTTATTTCTTAAGTATTTCAACTGGTTTACTCCAAAAGCGAAATCATGAGATCAAATAATAGCTGTATTAGTTTCTGCAGCAATTTTGACTACCTACATAGAATATTAATTATATAGAAATAATTTATATTCTACGTAATACTTGAAAATGCGTCGGCTCCGTCTAGTTTAAATTGGGCCAAGTGCTAAAAGTATTACCTTCTTCACTCAGAAATACCTAAAATTGTTTTTAAAAATTCTAAATTCTTACTTATTATTTAGTTCTATGCATTACAATATTACAATCATGTAAAATATGTAATCTTTCCTATTGATACGATATGTTTATTTGTAAATTTAATATTTTTTTGATACGGAACCCATGGTACATAATAACATTTATGCTTTACCGGATTCCGAGGGAAATATCATTTGATGAGAGCTGTCGGTTTTTCGCTTTTTTCTGCTCATGATAATCCTACTATTCTAGTGTCGGTTTCTGCTTTTTCATTTATTTTCTACCGACCACTGTTTTTGATCAATTTCAGTATGGTTTGTTTGTAGATATTGTTTCATAGATTAGGTTTTGGAAATGGTAATTTATTGTATAATCTACAGAGGTAGAGAATAGAGATTCTCTATGCTAAATAATAATTAAAATTTCTTCTTTCGTAATGAATAAATATCCCACTAATATTATAAATGCGAAAAGAAAGGATGTATGTATATACATATAGCTATTTAATATGTTTGTTACTCTTTCACGAAAGAACTACCTACTGGGCGGATTTCAAAATAAACTTTAAAGAATAACTTTAAGGATAAAACTTTACAGGAATATAGGTATATACATCAGAATAACACATGAGCTATATAGAAATACTTGATTTGCCCGCGGGTTCGTCCGCGGGTAAAACAACGCGGCACAGCTAAAAGTGTTTGCCTTCTTTTTTGCTCTCTTTTATGATAAGTCGGTTAAAAAACAAGCAATCCAGTTTTTTTATAAATAAGGGTGAAGCCCTCTATTTGACCACACACTTGAATTACTTAAGCTAATGTTTATTATGTTTAAGTCAACATAATTTATACTATCTTTTTACCCCGGCTTATGCTCTGTAATCTGTATAATATTATGTTATTTGTGTTTGCAAATAAATTTTGATAGTCATCTTAAATGACGTAGATGTAAAGAAATTGCCTTATATTATGAAAACTTTAAATATAAAAGCTAATCTCTTCACTGAAACTTGAATGTGCTTATTATCTTAAGTTAGAATATTGAGAATGCGACAGAATAAATTAATGTTAAAATTAACTAGGTATATGATTATTAGTTCCTAATAAATGTACAAACACATAAACATACACACGACTATAACATATAACAACAATCCTTATATTCTTACAAACATTCCCGTTTAAACAGAAAGAAAAGTAGGATATGACAAACAGAACAACAATAAAATAAAACGTACATTTTATCTAAAAATGGTGTATTTGTGAATACTGTAAATTTCGAGCGGAATGCAAGGCGATGTCGCATTCTTTGTTTTAAATAAACCACGCGTGGTCCAGGAGCTGGAGGGATTTCTTATCCATGTATATTATAAATGCTCAACAAACTGTTCTGCTGAAAAAGGATGAATTCTATCTATCCGTCTATAAATGCTTTAAAAAGTAAAGCTTGCCTTGTTTATAAGTTTGTCTTTATTTTAGCAATACCTAGGGCGTTTTAATAATACGAGTTTTACTTTTGCTACTTGTAGTATAGTAATAATAAAAAAAAATGTGAGCCGTCATGGGACGCCTGGCAGATGTGTGTGTGTCCCCGGGGGCGAATAAACCTGTCAAATAACGCAATCATCAAAGAGCTACTGAAAATTGATAAATAATTGAAATATACGGTTTATTAATATTATACTTAATGACTAATAAGAACCGGCATAATATTAGAATATTACTAGCGGTCCGCCCCGGCTTCGCCCGTGGTACATATGAAAAATAGATGTTGGCCGATTCTCAGACTTACCCGATATGCACAGAAAATTTCATGAGAATCGGTCCGCCCGTTTCGGAGGAGTATGCAGACTAACATTGTGACACGAGAATTTTATATCTATACTAATATTATAAAGAGGAAAAGTTTGTAAGTATGTATGTATGTATGTATGTATGGTTTTCACGCAAAAACTACTGGACCGATTTCAAAAATTCTTTCACCATTAGAAAGCTGCATCTTTACTGAGCAACATAGGCTATATTGCATTTTCAAAAAAATTAGAGATCCTTACCAAAAATGCAATAATGTAACCCAAGGTGTAAAAAAATCCTCAATAAAACTTCTGTCATCGCGTGCGCTGCGGAATCTATTGAAGATAGAACAAAAAAATGTTCTACGGTATTATAGAATGGATCAATATCTACAAGAAAGTCCGCAATACCATATGTCCATCTTCAGTAATTATGTTACTACAACAACTTTTTTACGTTTTCAAAGTAAATAGAAGCGCCGACAGTAATCAAACCATGTTATCCATACACATATATTAATCCTTATCCCATTAAATGATGTTTTATTATAGACTGTTTCAATACCAGCAAAATACTTTTTAAATGAAAAGAATTGGATATCCCATTCAAAAGATATAACGAATTTTTAAAAGTGTCAATCTACAGAAAATAGTAGGTATACTGTTCGAGCAGGCCGTAGTGCGGGGGTCACGGAGGAATTCTACCAATATGCGTCTTGACGGAACACAGTGGGGTTTTGGTCGGTAGGAATCCGACATAACCCACGGCCCCTCCCCCGGAGGCCGTGGGTATCTATGAAAGAAATTATTGAATTATTGAATTATTGAATTGAATTAAAGATTTCCCCACTAAAACAAAAAAAAAGGCCGTAATGCGGGACGGGGTAAAGGTGATTTTCATGTGATTAAAAATTAAACCTATAGTAGACTTTTCACTGTAACGATATCGCTATCTATGCGGGTGAAACCGCAGGGAATTGCTAGTATAAGATAAGATAATAATAATTTTTGAACAAAAAATTAAACCGCTTATAAATTGTCAGAATTAAACGAAATTAAAATGTGACCAAGGCAGCTTTCAAATAAAATAAAATTATCAAAATCCACTAGAAAGTTCTGAAGTAAGTTATTACCTCAGAGCTTTGAACCCAAAAGAAATACGGTGAACTACCAGAACTTCCTCCATTTTTAAAGTCGGTTTTAAGCAAATACACAATCTGTTTTCTATTTCACAATTTCGCATTCATGTTCTTTATATTTTGTTTCCCATTTGATATATCATTTTCATATTTTAATTATTAATTATCTCCATTCATATAATAAAATAATAATCCTTTTAGTAAAGTCGGTTAAACATGTTTACACTCGATTCGCGATTCTTTGAGCTCATTGAATTTTAAATGAATGCAAATTATTCACATTCAAGTTTAATAAATAATTTAATTTGCAATTCGTTGTTTTATGCAATTTTGTATGCATCGTTTAGTTTGTGCATGTTTTTATACGTTAACTAGTAAATTTAATTTTTACACGCTTTATATTAGCTTCACCTGTATGTTTGTAACCGACTTCTTTGGGCGCGATTTTGACCCACTTTAAACGGCCAGATTTCGTTCAAACTTTGTAGATTTATTGAGGACCGATGACAATACACTAATTTGATAAAAAATTTCTATTTTTTAGTTCGGTTTTCTATAAAAAGCGTGTTTTTTAGTTTTTTTTAACTATTATTATTATACGTTAACTAGTAAATTTAATTTTTTTTTATACGTGTTGAGAGTAAAATTGCAATACTGTCACGTCATGGAGTAAGGCGACAATTTTGATATCTTTGAATCTTGCCAAAGAAGTTTCACTTCTGATACGTGTCCGAATGTAAAAATTCCGTAACGAAAAAACCTAACACCCCACACTCCAACCGGCACAGCGATGCGATGCTATATGCAATAGCTTTACCGCGGCAGTCCTCGAGTGCCACACGTATTTTATTTTTCTTATTTTTAGCAGATAATATACTAATTTAAGCGGAGAAAAATTTAAAAATCAAAAGGCATTTCATTCTGTTTGATTTAACTTATACCTATTTCACTTACTAATACACTCGACTTCGATCGTATTTCTTTAAAAGCGTGTTACATTTATCGAATTCTGTTCAGCAGTTTTGTAATATAGCGAATAATAAACCTCCAAATTTACAATATTTGCTATTTTCGCCCCATCTCTGTAATCACAAATTCACAAAGCTATTGAATTATCCAAATCAAATAGTAATTTGCAACTAACGACTGGCGGTTATGGAATATTGATTTTTAGGGTTCCGTGAGACTGATTAAAAACGTTATTTTTTATTGTAAATTTATTTTTATAGGATTGTTATTTGTACCCGTGGGATGTAGTTACATACTTAACCTATTTGGAAAATTCTTGTGTTATTACTGAATGACATTTTTTTTGGTAGTTATTCGAGTTAAGATCGAATACTGTAACACGTGACAAAATAAAACTTAAGTGCAGTCTCTATATTTTCCGTGTAAGTGTTGTTTTCATGACAAAAAAAAGCTTTTCAATCTCTATTTTTGCAACAGTTTTGGCGTGAAACATACATACACAGTACACATTTGTATTTAAATATCTCATCTGATTGCTATTAGCCGTTTCCGCGTAAAAAAGGAACAAACATCCATTCTCACAAACTTTCCTATCAAATAGTACTTAATATTTTTTTTTTTTTTTTTTTATGTTATGGGAAGGCAAACGAGCGGACGCACTGCCTGGTGGTAAGCAGGTTGCGTCGCCCATAGACCATAACAGAGGTTATGGTTGTTGCCTACCAGGATTAAGGGATTTGGAAGGAATTAGGGAGAAAGGGGCGAGGATGGGAGGGATTAAGGATAGGGGAGGAGAGGATGGGTAGGGGATAGGAAGGGATGTGGGCCTCCGGACCCCTCACTCACCGTACGGAACGCGACAGTAAACTGTCACTATGGCGCCGATATTCTGTGAGGGTGTGGTACCTTCCCCGGTGCGAGCGTGGCCCAGTTCGTGCCGAAGCATGCTCGACTCCCACTCCAAAATAATATTGTTTTACAATAAATATATTATAATAAATACTCTTTTTCACAGCCGGTTAAATATGTAAAACCGCACCGGCTGCAGTGCTGCGGAATTGACGGTTATCAAATTATTGGAATTCAATCAATTTCGGCTTTTGCGTTTCGGTTTGAATGGGAATCATTTTTAACAGCTTTAAAAAAGAATGTTTAATGCGGTTGACTACGACTAGTATTAGCACGCGTTTCCGCTTGTTAAAAAAAGCATTTTACCCATATTTTGTAAATAAGTAGGTGATACCTAAATTAAGTGAAGTTTAAAATTTAAATACAGACGTTTTCTTAAGTTATCAATGGAGTTCTAAGTTATTGGAGCTTTAAACTTATGCTTAGTCGTAATAAACCAAAGAATTTATTTTAATTAAAAAAACTGTCATTTACACGCTAAAGAAATGGAATATAATTTCTTTGTATCCTTTTAATTTGATTAAAATTCCTCCAGCAGTTCCTAAGATTAAGAGACACACACATACATAATAAACAGTATCCAACAAAGCAGATAAGTCAATATAAATGAGAAAAAGCAATTACATGAAAATGGGACACGTGTTCGTATAACGAGGAATCGAACCCGCGACCCTCGCTCTGGGATCCATTTGGTTTTGGGGTTCCTTTGTGAATTAAATGGGTTTTATGTTTATTTGATATTTAAACATAAAACCCATTCATATGTGCGTTTGTAGGAATCTCAAAACGGCTGAACCGCTAACGAATCGAGGCTTACCGAAGCATATAGGAAAGCTCTAGCTGCAGCTTGCCATGGATTCGCCAGGTTTATTAAAAAAAATGCGTGCGTGTACTAGTGTACACACGTAAGAAGTGAAACTTCTTTATGACCTTATTTTCAAAAAATAATTTACTATATGCAGTTTTACAGAAATACGTCGAATCACGCGTGGTAGGGATAAGAAAAAGATGGCGCGTAACGAAAAATGTCACGCGTAACGAAAAAATGTTACACTAAAATTTTTTCCAACCCCGATAAAGAAGTTTCACGTTCAACCATCTAGATATTTTGAATTTACTATACCTAATACAAGTAAGTACTCCTATGTTCGAAACAGATGTGTGACAAATCAAATAAAAATATACGGAACTATTTCTATATTTGTGGGTTACTGTGCTGGTAAAACGATCCATATTCAATAATAAACCGTATTGCATTGATATAACGTCCAAATTACATTAACAACTAAATTGAATAGGGTCAAAAAGTTCTGTCAGATATGAATGAAAAATGAACTTTATGCTCAAGATAGTAAGTTTAGAATCGCTTAAAATTATATACCACTTTTATGTGTAACTTCAACTCTATACAGCTTGTAATAAGAGCTATATTCACATCTAGGATACTGAAGTCATTCAAAATTTGACATAGAAATCTCATAAATTAATTTGAACTCTATCTCCCTTGAAATAAGGGCTATTACAATATATTGAGTAAGGTCAGCAACAAGTGCATATTACAGTAATTGCATATTTTACTGTCATCTTGATAAATGTGTCGTATAATAGTTTTCGATTATAGATAACTAGATTTTTCACGCGGCTTCGTTTGGAGATTGGTTTTTGTTACGTCTACACTTCAGAAAGTCGATATTTTTTGGTTGAATGGTTTTAAGGGTGTGGAAATAAACGATTTACTGAGTAAGTATATATTGTATGTGTTTTAATTATTATAGTGTTTTCAAGCGGTTTTGGCTGAAATTACTTTTCTTCCAACTATAAAATGATGTAAAATGATTTAAAAATTTCATCATCTTCATTCATCAATACATTTATAAAAAAATGTTGAATTATTTTGAACCTTTATAAAAAGGACTTGAATAGTATAAAACAAATTCAATTCTTTTTTTTTGACTCGGTTAAATTCGTATAAACAAGAAATGTAGGCGACTAATTAACCAACCTATAATATACGAAAATAGCATTTATCACCTATAAAATTAGGTATATATTCGTGTACGCAGTTTCTAAAAGGGTGTAACCCTTATTCGATATTCCTTCAGGCAAAGTTAGAGGCAAAGTTTTTGTTAGTAGTTTTTAATAATGTTATGTCATATGTCCCTAGTATCAGTGATTAAGGATTATATAAATATTGAGGGTTTCCTTAGTTGAATTGATATTTACTGACTTCAAAAAAAGCTATATATGTACTTGTTTCAAGGCTTCAAGCAAAAATTCTATCAAAATTATAATTCGAATACATTGAAATGTAGCTAATTGGCCTTGGGTTTCATTTTTATATACCTATAGGTATATAGATAGATAGATATAACTAGATTGTTGCTAAATGAATGCCTAGGAATCTAGAATAGCCTTATTAATCTACGCTATGAAGTTTGTAGAACGCTTCAGTGTTTACTTTCAAGGGCTTTGCCCCGTTTTAGGACAGAAATGACCCACGAGGGTCATTTAGAAGTTATCTCTGTTTTAAGTTTGTTTTTATTTTCACTAGCTTTTCTATATTAAGGGCTAATCTTTCAATCCTTGGTTAAAACTTATTCATCGAATAACGTATTAAACCACCATTTCAAAAATGTATTCTAGTTGTCCGTATATTTTGACAGTTTTTACGTGACATTTTAATATGTTCGTGTAATACTTTATTGGACGGATAAATTTTAACCAAGGGTTGAAAAATCGGCCCTAAAAGATATTTTATTTTTTTTAGATTTGTATATGTTTTGTAGTAATTGTTAAATATGTCAGTTGTTTAACTAGCATGATTATTGATTTATTAGCTATCTGCCTGTAACAGTACAGTCAAATTGTTTGCACACAGACAAACAATACAGTCGAAAGACGCAGGTTCGATTCCCGCATCGAATTTTTTTCTCAGACAAACAATGTGATGATTCCATTACCTCTTTATATATTTAGGGCCGATTTTTCAATGCTTGGATAAAACTTATCCGTCCAATAAATATTACACGATAATATTAAAATGTCACGTAAACTGTCAAATACGGGCAATTCGAATACGTTTTTAAAATGGTAGTTTTGTACATTATTCAACGAAGAAGTTTTATCCAAGCATTGAAATATCAGCCCTAAATTAATAATAGTGTATGGGGATAAAATATGAGATGTGAGATATAAGATTGAGATTTAGATATATTTATTGCACGCCTCATAAGCGAAGCGTTGAGGTGGGTACTACTGTCACTTCGCGCAAAACATCTGATTTTTCAAACTTAAAATGTCTTTATGTATCATACATTGCACTTGTAAGATAATACATACACACACATATTAAGAAAAAACACTATCCCATCAAAAACATCCTGTAAAAAACCCAAGTCTCGCAGCTCAGTCTTTCTACCGTCAAAAGTTGTGAGATCCATGTAATACCAAGTCGGTTAATCTATTTAGTGTCTACTTGAAGGACCTTCTGTCTTAAGTTATTACATAAGTTATTATCATGCCAA
>CAJQZN010039236.1:0-40470 GCA_907164685.1 Colias eurytheme | reverse complement strand
TTCAACAAATTTATGATTTGCTGCATGATTTGAATACCTGAGTTATTCATTTTCTTTTTTTGACGGCAAATGATGGATGAATTTTGATTTTTTGTGGGAGGTGGAATAACAAGAAGAGCTGGTACTTGGTGAGGCATCAAAATATGAACCTGACGAATAAATTTTAATTTTTTATTATAAAAAACTTCACCTAGAAGAACGATTTCTGTACATAACTTTGCCAATGTCTCTACAAATAAGTAATGGAGATATTTTAGGACAACAATTACCAATAACTGCAGGGACCACTGCTGTTTCAAAATCTGAGATGTAACTGTGAATATCCACGTTATAATTCCGTCAGTCCCGCACACAGTGCAGGAAGTGAAAACTTTTAATACATTTTGATCACCAACGTAAAGTGTGTGTAAATTGTAGAAAAAATATAAAAATGCCATGATAAATTAAATTATTAGGACCTAAATGAATGTTAAGATGACCTTAATAAGTCAACATTTAATAAAAGTTAATAATCTTTTTGTAATCTTGTTTTTTTCATTGGGGTACACTTGTACCCTTGGGTACCGTTAATGAAATTTTAATATGGGTACGGTTCTAGGGTTAAAATACTGTAATTATACTAATATTTTAGATCTTAGACCCTTTTGATGTTATGATTTTACGTCTATTATTATTTTACAAGAAAGACTAAATAAAAAACCATTAAGGGCTTGGTCTAGTAGTGCAAACAAATGCATCCTGTCATCCTATATGTAAATAATACAAATGTACTAAGGGAAAGTTGCTCCACTTAATTTTTTAAAATTAAATCATTCGTATGCATAATTTAATATTCGTAATAAGTACCAAAAATGACAATTTGAAACAATTTTCGTGAAAATTACACCGGGTGATTTTTTTTTATCAGTACACAAAATTTGCGAATACTTTCTATTGATATCTTCAACTTCATGTTTATATAACTGATCAACTTTTACAAAGAAATTTGGACGAAATATAAAAAAAAATAAGCTTTCCATACAAAATGCAGAACTCTATACATTTTTTTCGACCTAAGATTCTTAGAGAAAGTTGTTCAGTTTAACTAATAAAACGGATAAACAAATTTTGTATACAATAAAAAAATGTAATGTTTGTGTTAAATGAAAACAAAAGATATTTATTTCTGACTAGCTTCCGCCCGCGACTCCGTCCGCGCGGATGTCAGTCTTCGCGTCTTCTACAGATTTATTATATTATGTGTAATATATAGATTTATATTGATAAACCTAATAAATCTTTTGCTAGCATTCTGATGCTTTATCGGTTGCACTGGATTTATCTCTTTTTTTTTTCAATCGCTTGAATGATATAGGATGGGTCCTTGATGGGCATCGAATGCTAAAGTCTCGAATCAATCAATTCTGACAGTAGGCAATTTATGTAAAATCTTGATAATGGTCCATCATTTTATTTTGCCTAAACGTTACATACTTTTTTATATATTCTATTTTTAACGAATGATTCACTCCAGTCCAAACAGCAAATAAGCAGACTTCTGCTTCTGCAACGTTTAGTTGTCCCTGAATTTAGAAAAAATAGTCATGATTCTTATCTATGACAAAAGTGTTATTTTTTGCATTGTATTTCAAATATTTAATTTTTTTTAACCGCATCTTCCGCATTCATGTCTTTTGCCGGAATTAGACATTTAACTTCTACTAGTCCCATTTTCCCTTTTTGATATGGGAGTGTATAAAGTAAATTTTTTAGATATTTCTCGTTATACTTTTAAAAAGTTATTATTGTCATTTTGCTCATTAGGTAAAGTAATTTCGATATCAGTTTTAAGTTTTTTGATACCTGCAATAATAACGTCATAATCGCCTGCACATACTTATCGATTACAACCTGTATACAATCCACCATCCACATTCATAATGTTTTCCTGTCCTCCTCTCCTTTACGCTGTTCACCGATACATTTGAAATGAGTAAATCTGCTACCACTGAAGGATGTTTCATTGTGATCAGCAAATTTTCACCACTGTTATCGATTATTTGTTTTTCATTTTTAATCAGCAATTGGGAATCATCAGTTTTGTTTTTTGCAGATTGGTGATGTACCCTAACAATACGTCGAAAAGGGAAAGCATCAACGAATTATCGTTTTCGTCCTCTTTTTTTATTCTTCGCGTCTCTGTTACTTCTGTTTGTTTAGTTCTCAACACCCACTGAATTTTCTATGTTATTGTGATCTTCCATTACATCTGAGTTTTGATGATGTGATGATAATCCATTCGTTTTAATATTGGTACTTAGAGTTGGTAGACTAAACTAGAAATGGCGGACTAAATTTGTCAGCGCATCTGTAAGATCAGAATATAAAACCAACATCCTGTATTTAAGTTACAAAATTAATAATCAAACAACATGCCGCTACGTTGAAAATGACTAGAAGAAAAAATTAAAACACCTCGGCATATAATTTTGGAGTAATGGATGAACTTGGGAAGTTCAAGTTCTCAATACAAGTTTATATTATATTTCGTACTTCTCAAACGAAAAATAAACATTTTTGGAACTTCAAAAAAAATATATTATAAGAAAATTTATGAGCTTACTTTAGTTTTAAAGACATATACATCCCTTTACTGACACCCCGTAAAATAAAGAAATTGTTGCCAATCACCTTTGCAATCTATTTGGTTTCATTAACTTTATGTTCGAAGATAATTTTTTTTCTAGTAGTTACACGCGTATTTTTTTCGTTTATTTTCCATATCGAAATCAAATGTTTAAAAATACGAATATTTGCACAAAACTAAGATAAAAATAATCAATTAACAAAAATATTAAATTTAATGAAGTAGAGCAACTTTCACTTCGGTATGAAGGAAAATCGAGCGTAGAGCACACGTCAGAACGCTCCGGCCCAAGGAGCGCGACTAAAGAAATTCGCTAGGATTTTTCCTAATTATTTTAAATATTTTTTTAATATTTAAGGAATTATCAAAATCCAAAAAAGATTCTTTTTAAAGGATTAATACTCATTGGTCTTCAACCAACTCGAATAAATTAATGGAAAAAATAACTTTTAGCAGTATTTATCAATAGATTTTGTAAGGCAAAAAATGGGAAATTTAATGAATTTATAACGTTCTAATTAAGAAAATCATAAGTTTTTCGGCAATTGTGTTCAGCAGTTTTTAATAACGACTATATAAGGATAATAATGCGCTGATCAGATTGTGTAAATTGTAATCGGTTGCAACGTAGTGAGTGCACAAACTTAGCTCGAAATGTCTTTGGGGGAAATAGACTTATCTTGAAGGCCTGATTAAGGTAACATAAAGTAACTTTATAAATGTGAAAAAATTCACGCGCATTGCGTATATAACACTAATTGATAAACAAGAAAAAAAAATTCAGTTTATCATTTCATTAGCCGGGAAAAAATTGTCAAATAACTTGTTGAAAACGCAATTTTGCTAGACTGCAGCCTTAAAATGTACAAATCAGAAATATATATACAAACTTTTTCAAAGTTAGGTAAAGAAAAAAAAAATGAAGAAGAAGAATTTGAATTTCGAATCTCATTCGAAACATACGGGCGTCGGGCAATGTCATGCTGACATAACTCATTAATTATGTCAGCTTGACAGCTTAGGAAACCTTATCACTAGCTATAACCTATTTTGATATAAACCTTTATCATTTGCACTTATACCCTTTGATTATATGCTGACTAAAAAAGGACCAACATTTATGATTCCCTTTGTGTGGAAAATTGCTGGCCAAACGTTGGGTCACAATATTTTCAACTCGTTAAAACTTTTGAATTTATCTAGTCACCTTACTTGGTTTCTGATTTCAAGTTTATTTTTTACTTTTATTTTACTTGAAGTTCTCTTTCTCTACATTAATATACTTACATATAAGTACATGCTTTTACTAAAAGTAATAAGATATTTATTTTATCATAACTATTTTATATTACTTATAAGTACAGTCGACTCTCGTTAATTCGAAACTCGAGGGACTCTCAAAATATTACGAATTATCAAGAGTTTGAAATATCAAATGGTTCGAAATTTGTGTAGGTACCGTAAGTAAACTTCAGCATTTCAATGATAAGTTTTTATTCAATTATAAACAGTGTTCTCTTTCGTAAATTAAACATATATTTAACTGCATTGCATCTATTCACACTCAATCTTAAGAAATGTAATGCTAACAGTATGAAAGTGTAATTAAATTAAGTACCTTTGTCGCAAATGCATTCTCGCTCTGACAATATTATATTGCATTGTTAAAGTTACTTCGCATGCTTTGTGAAGGCGGGTGTCGAGTTTGATATCCGACTTCGCTTGAAGGAGGGTTAGGTTTTGCGAAGTGGGTTATGTTTTAGATATACCTACACGTTAAATTTATTAAATATATGACTATTTGGTATTTAATCGAGTATTCGTAGTAATTTTATTTGACAGGTGTATGACATTGATAGTTAATTTAGGTACTTCAGACATTTTTTTCTAATGTTAGCTGTAATCGTAGTTTTTTAATGCACGTTGCATCATAATTACAAACAGTATGACTTTTTAACCATTTTTTTTCTTGTTACTTTGGGGGCGTCCATAAATTACGTGAGATGTTTTAGGGGGGAGGGGGTCGAGTCAAATCTCATCTAACCTTACGTTGGGGAGAGGGGGGTCTCGGCAAATATCACGTAATGTAAAAAAATTACAAAAAACACCTCATGTAATTTATGGACGCCCCAATTTTTTAAATTTCACTCTACTTAATTGTAAAATTCAAATTGCACATTACATACTAACCTAAGACTTTCGACAACATTTTAAAGTAGAGTTAAAACTATTGAAAAGGCCAGTTTCTGAATTGAAAGTTTCTTTGATTAAGCTTTGAGAAATCTTATATCACATATAAGAAAATATTAAAGCAGAATTTTAGCATGGGAGACGTTCTTACGTCAAATACTCAACAGAGAAACTGGCAGTTACTCAAACCCCAACTCTTATGTAAACTTGAGCACTATAATATGTATCATATAACCCTAGGGTACCTAAATGGCTAACAACGTAAGCACTGAAGCGTGGCTGCAAGCCTGTTAGATAAAATATCGCTCAATGGACAGGGTGCGGTGTGGCATAAGCATTATGTACCTATATAAATAGAAGAATATTATTTAAGATAACGAAGTAGGTAATAAATAATAAATTTTGTTTGTATCTTATTTTATGTTATTTCTTTCAACTGGTGTGTGCAATAAAGAATTCATTCATTCATTCATTCATTCATAAATACTGGAAGACATTGCATTGTTCAAAGCAAAATGTTCAATATGTCTAATACATAGATAATTTATGATTACTTTTATTAAAACAGAAATTCTGACTAGCACGTAAACGATTAAATAGGTATATAGGTAGGTATTAAGTACTTACTTAGAAATAATACTACACACTGTTTTAATTTATTTATAAATTACTTAGGTCTTATTATTATTATTTATTATTAATTATTATTACTCACTTCTCTGCATGACAACCAGAGAAAAAAGGGCGATAAAATAAAATTGAACAGAAGGTATAGCTTACAAATCTACTTAGCTAATGTACATCGTAACCTTAAACATTCTACAATAACTTTTCTCATCTCCTAACAATACAATAATTCATTTGTAAATAACTGAAAGTGAAAAATAACACGAACAATACCGTTGGTAAACCTCAATTTCCTGTAAACGACAATACAAGGTAAGGCGAGACGAGATGTTTTTCTCTTAAATATAAACAAACTTTGCTCTCTTGTACGGAATTTTCGTCTCAATTACTGGAAATATTCAAATTATTGAATTTTGTAAACTGAGATGTGTAATTGATTAGATAATTAATTTGTTGAATTCTATTATAGCTTTGTTGAGAGGAAAGTAACAAAAATATTGGATGAAAATGATCTCGTGTTGTTTTTGCTTTACCGTTACATTAATTTAATTATAGTCTTATCATTTTATTAATTTTTCAATATCAAATTTTTTTACATAGACTAGGTCCCTACGTCATGTAGCGCAAATTTTATAGGTATAATGTGTACATACATATTCATATACCAAAATCATTTTGCGCGTTTGTATTAAGTTTCTGCTTAACTACCTAATTCATTATTTTGTGATTCTACTTAATATGAGAAGTAGATTAGATGGAGATATCTAAGAAATGTTCACGATACGCCAAAACTCAAGGTCTTCTTCTTCATACGATATACTTCACTTTTACGTCATCTGTGTAATGGGCCCTATTCACAATGGGCAGCGTTGGCCCAACAAATGATCGTCGATGTTTGCCGCCATTACTGCGACTATGAAAAAACATCTACAATAGACGGACGACGGACATTTAGGTCCTCTACACAATCGTGATTGCCTCTACTCGCCCAACGCTGCCCATCGTGAAGATTTTTTTTCCACGAATAATGTGCGATGAAGTGTAGCAAGGAATGTTTTTGTAAATAACCAATAGAATCGTTTCAAACGCTAAACGTTTCCAACTTCAAACTAAATGAAGCGATATGATTGGTTATTTACAAACATTCCCCGCTACACATCTTAGTTCATTATCGGTGGAAAAGCACCATAACACTGGATACATTAGCCCATATCGATTAAACTGTGCAGGCTTGGTGCAGAGCCATTAGACATGTCTTTTGTTCAACAAGCATGCTTGCACGCTTCGCTAGCTTTTAGCAGTATTGGTTGAGTCCAAATATCTTCATGGGAGAAAGCTGGTATTGTTTTATGAAACGAGATATGGCGCTTTTATAGAGCGATGTTAATGGCTGTTTAATGTGTTACTAATTGTTACATAGTTATTAATATTCTAAAATCAAGTACCTATGATATGACAGTTTAAATAAAAGTTGTGAAATCGTGTTTTGGAAACAGTCATCGCATCACACATATACGTTCTGTAATACATATTAGAAATTTCAGTGCGAAAAAACTTCAATATTTTCATTTGTAGCTCATAGATAACAGTCCATTTTGCCGTTTTCACCTACTAAAGGCCCTTAAATATAAATCTAGGTAGGTATTCATAGTAATTAAATTTGTGTCCGTTCGAACAATTTTTTCAGGACCTGTGACAGCTGATGTTATAAAGAGCTAAGTTGTCATCGAAAAAACTTAATTTCTCCGGTTATTGATCGAGACGAAGACGGCATTTAATTTGTGTATGATGTGACCTAAAATATCTTGAATCATAAGTTAGTCCAATGTGAAAAATTATCTTAAAAACTTGCCTTTGTACACTCCCGAAGTCCGAACCTTACCCTCTATTCACCAAATGAAATATCTCCAATGAAACAAACAAATTATTTACACAAACACAAACTAAACATTCCAATTAAACGAAGAATATTAAGAAGCCATTGGCTTAAATAAATGAAGTAACAATTTGGGAATATTGCTGACATCAGGATCAAATATCCTGGCAATAAATTACTTAAAACATTAAAGGTTTCATAGGATTACTTGAACAAGGGTTGCCCGTAATAATTGTTTATTTAATAGCCCATTCCGAGGGACTTTATGTTCTAGATAATTAGAAAGATTTGTTGATTTTAGGACAGTTTTTGTTCTAACACGCGCGCTAACTTGTCTAGAGATCTAAATATATAGATAACATACATTCAAATAATAGCTTGCTCTACTATTTTGAGAACATTGAAGTTTTTTTTTTCTTTTTTAATAACACAGTGACGTAGATCAACATCTTAATATATATAAATCTCGTGTCACAATGTTTGTCTTCAATGGACTCCTAAACCACTTAACCGATTATAATAAAATTCGCACACCATGTGCAGTTCGATCCAACTTGAGAGATAGGATAGATTAAACATGTAGGTACCACGGGCGAAGCCGGGGCGGACCGCGAGTATATATGTAGAATGTGACTATAAGGCGGATGTATACACAATACTATGTATAATTAATTTAAATGAGAATTTTCATTAAATTGTTATTGTACTACCCATCACAGATTCGATCTTTTTGTACATAATAACATACTTCTAAATCCAACAGTTTTGACATACATTAATGTAGTACACATTATGTAGTAGTATTAAGTATTCTGTACCAATCAACTCATCAAATACATATATACGAAATATAATATATTATCTCCTCTATTACTGTTCATATATTTAATACTAGCTGCTCCGCGCGGTTTCGCCCCCGTGGCTCCACCCCTGTTGGTCGTAGCGTGATGATATATAGCCTATAACCTTCCTCGATAAATGGGCTATCTAACACCGAAAGAATTTTTCAAATCGGACCAGTAGGTCCCGAGATTAGCGCGTTCAAACAAACAAACAAACAAACTCTTCAGCTTTATAATATTAGTATAGATATTATAATGCTAGAGGTATACGTTTAATACCGAAGCTTTTCGCGAAGAATTATCATAGCAGGTCGTTAATACTAATATGTATGACAGGCTAGGATTCAAATAGCTTAAGATATTGTGATAAATTGTAGCAACTAACGCCTGTAAGGTGTAACCAACCTTTGGAAACCTCTTCATAAAACAAAATATAATGTGCAAATAAAATTTAAAACTTGAAAGGAAATCTGTCTCTTTGACACTATTGATTATTTTTGTATCTATGACAAATTATCTTTTGTTTCGTTCGATTACTAATAAAGCATCTCATTTATTCGGCCAATGGAGCTTTTCGAATATGTTGCGATTCAATTTACGAACTGACCAACCGACGTAGACCGACTATTGTGCTTTTCAATTTATGTAATATTTTCTAGGAATTGTATTAATTAATATAAGAAAAAGGTTTCCAACACTTGCTATACTAATATTACAATATTTATATAGAGCTGTTTACACCACGTCATAAACTGAAACTGAAAACTCGCTGGAGAAAAAGTGTAATAAGTTTTAAGTACATAGAGTCCTTTTTTAATTACAAATTAACAAGAAACAAGTACTGACTAAACTTTTAATTAGAAGCCTAAGGAATACTAGCGGCTGTCCGCTATTTTGTCTGCGTTTTTAATAGAACTGAAAAAAATATTTAAATTCGTAATTGTTAAAAGACGATTGATCGTTAATTTTTAATAATCATCATAGTAATGAGAAAATGGATAAAATATAGGTTTTGAGAAACTACTAAATTTTATTTCCCTCAATGATACAGATATCAGCCATTAGCCATCATTTATACGTTTTTCATTTAGGTACTAGGTTTCATTCTCGGTGATTGTATATAAAAGTTTGTAAGATCAGCCCCCCTAGTCAAGTGGCTTTCTGTTAGCGTAGCGTTCAATAGAATAGACTACGAATGTATGAGATTGACGTAGGCTGTAGATACGTTTATCTACTAAACGTAACATTATTATACCTTTGCTCATAAAAAACCATCAGTGAAACATACATGAAATGTTCATATTGCGGAAATGTCTCTATCAATATAATATGTATTTTAAACAATGTAGGTACATGACTTTCACCCATCTAATAAAAATGAATCCCAAAATGTTGGTAAGCGCATAACTTGAGAACGGCTGAACCGATTTCGATAATTCTTTTTTTATTATATTCCTTGAAGTACGAGGATGGTTCTTATGTAGAGAAAACGTAAACATGTACCACGGGCGAAGCCGGGGCGGACCGCTAGTTTATTATAACTCTAACTATTACATAAACGATAATTAAATCCCCCATCAAACTGCCAAACCACACCCGACATTGTAACACAAATAAAAACCATTTAGCATTTAGCAATTTCACACAAAAACAGTGGGTTCCGTAAGCGATTTAAAACAACAAATTCCAACTTGCCGAGGGACCAAAACTATTAACATTTCACCCTTTGCATTAATAAAAATTAAAACTTTGCCCGCGATCATGAGGTAAAAATTTCTAGTGGAATAACCTTTTAAAGGGTTTGAATCTGTGCAATTAATGTTTACATGAATATAAACAGTAGTTTTTTCAGCGTAGTATATCGTACCGAGCGTAGCGTAAACATAATGTAGAGTCATTATTATATTATTAACTATATTAGCCATAAGTATTTATATCTAACTAGCTTTCCGCCCGCCGCGTAGCTTCGCCCACTTTTACAAAGAAAAACCCATATAGTTCCCGTTCCCGTGGGATTTCCGGGATAAAACCTATCCTATGTGTTAATTCCAGTTACCCTCTATATGTGTGCTAAATTTCATTGTAATCAGTTTAGTAGTATTTGCGTGAAATAGTAACAAACATACATTCATCCTCACAAACTTTGGCATTTGTAATATAAATTAATAGGTTTAGTAGGATAGGATTTTTTAGTAAATATGATTTCCAATAAAGAAAAATAAAAATGAAAGCTGCTGTTTTATTAGTACTGTAACTTTTTTACCTAGCTCTTTAATAATGTTGTTTTCACGCATTCTGTTGGTTGCCTGGAAGAGATTTCTTGAAAGTTATAAGGTCGCCTTCTGTGTAAGTATGTTTTGGTATTAGTTTGTTATGTTGGCAGCACCATAAAGTGTTAAAAAATGAATAATATACTGTCAATTGAGCTTTTATTTATGTATTCACCATTGTAATTTAGCTTGTGAACTTAGCGGTTTACGAGGTAGCGAGTAACAAATAGACTAATAGACGTAGGTATTCAAAGTTTGACATCCGTGATGTTAAAGGGTATAGATGTATCTTACTCACTTCCAAGCTTCAAATGAGAGCCAATATATGTAGTACATGCGACAATACGTAAGGCGTAAGCAAATATAAAGTTCGTATTATACCTATCCAAACCAATATTATAAATGACTAAGTAAATCTTTGTTTTCCTTCATAAAAGTACCATTTTATTTACGAAAAATTTATGGTTAAGTATATTTATATTTAAAAAAGTTCACAGAATTAAATGTGACATTATTCCCTTGTTGATTTTAAATATATGAAGTCAAGCGTAGAAAGACAGTTGTAGACACCTAAAAGTTTGCACCTAAAAGTTCGTCCGCTACAAAAGATGTCGAAAAGGCTTGAGGCAAAGTCCAGCTACTGTAGATACTATGTGAAAATAATAGGTAACTATATAGCTAATACTTGTATATGTAGAAAGTTAAAGAAATTTTTCATATCACGATATTTTTATTCTATAGAATACTAGCTTTCCGCCCGCGGCTTCGCCCGCTTTTTCTAAAACATAATAAATTATATACTAAAACCTTCCTCTTGAATCACTCTATCTATTAAAAAAAACCGCATCAAAATCCGTTGCGTAGTTTTAAAGATTTAAGCATACATAGGGACATAGGGACAGAGAAAGCGACTTTGTTTTATACTATGTAGTGATAAACGAGGCTCATTATACTCTGCAGAATATTAAGATAAAAATCGATCATACTATAATGAAGCGCCGTGGAAGATTTCAGTATAGACAAACACGTAGGTTTCTGTTTATTTTGTTAAAGAGTAAACATCTAAAGTAAGTATAAAACGCCCACGTTTCAAGCATGTTACTTTAACAAACAATCCTTATTGAATGAGCTCGTATTTTATTACTTTAAAAAATTGTTCAAAACTAACTTAACTGACTAACTATTTCTTAGAAAATTTCCATAAGAAAATGTAAGAAAACTGACTTTACATCTGTAAAAGAAGATAGTTAGTTAAGAAATAAAAAATAAACGTATTCCCTTTAAAATTCCTCTCTCAGTTTCAATTTAAGTGCTAGTAGCATCATTCGAAGTCACTTAGAAAAAGCTGTGACCGAAATTGTTGAAAAACAAGCGCCAATACTTCTGAATACATTTACTTCGAATCGTCGCCTTGAGTCTTTCAGAAAAATTGTATTAAATGAATATTCATATTTTCTTGCAACGTCTTAGCTAAGTGCAAGAAAAGTTCGTCTTATTATCCTAATTCTTTGAATGGTGACAACTGAAATATCTTTATTAAGAGGCGGATAGCTTTTTGTGGTTTGTCACTCTTCTTAATTATTATAATTATTAATTAAGTAGTCTCTGCTTTTGTGATCTATTTAGAGACTTGCGTGATTCTGGTTTAAGAAAAACAACAAGATTATTTGCATGTTAAAGAGTAATGTCTTATTTAATATCAGAACATATTTTGTCAGAGTATTTTCCCGTATCGTAAAAAACTTGGAGGATCGGAAATATTTATGGCACCAATCAGCAACCATATTATGTGCTGTGCCTCTTCATAATTGTTATGTATGTATTTAATTTTAAGATGATGATGAGAGATGTGTTTTAATAACTCTATCGTATCCTATTCTAATTGGATATTGCAGTTTTAACTCTATTCACAAACAATTCGAGCATATATTTCTAACTAGAAAGCGTTACAACTACAGTCTACAATAGTATAAGATAGCAACATATACACTGCGTCTTCAACTGAGCGAGAAGCAATTAATCTATGTACCAGCTGACGCTCTGACAAACTGCTTTGTCGAATTGCTACATACCTACTGGTTACTGTGAAATATAAGGAACTCACTTGACTTTAAAATATATATCATTCGTATATTAGACTAGACTAGAAATATATTAAGGTCAAATACGATAGGAAGGAATTACTTAGGTAGTACCTAAATTTAATCAATAATGTTGTATTTATTTGGTACTAGCGGTCCGCCCCGGCTTCGCCCGTGGTACATGTTTACGTTTTCTCGACATAAGAACCATCCTCGTACTTCAAGGAATATAATAAAAAAAGAATTATCGAAATCGGTTGAGCCGTTCTCGAGTTATGCGCTTACCAACACATTTTGCGATTCATTTTTATATATAAGATGATACCATACTCTAAAGTTGTTTATCATAGATTCCTCAACTTTAGATTTTCGTGAAATTTCCTTTAATCGATATGAGATATAGTATATTTTATTCTTATTTGGTTTAGAAAAAATAATAGTAAGCACTAGGTATATAATAATAAACTGTTGTTCATAACATTTTTTTGTCAGATGTATCATCGCAATTCAATTAATTAATTTATATCTCTTCCCTTCATACAGCTATAACTACGATTTATAAGTAGCTCCAAGGGCAATATTAATTATTAATACTGAAAGCTTTTAGTTTCGCATTGAATGTTTATGTGGAAGCTTTGGATAGCCAAGAACTGAATAAACAACACTTTTACATAGTTAGATTTTATAAAATAAATTGTATTCGTAAAAATAACTAGAGCGAAATAATTCACACAATTTATAGGTATAACAAAAAAACGTTGGTCGATTATTCTCAGATCTACCCAATAGGAACATAAATTTTCATGAGTATCGGTCCAGCCGTTTCGGAAAAGTATGGTTAAAAACATTGTGACATAAAATTTTAAATAGCTGTATCAAGAGAAGATATATTAATTAATTGAATGTTGTATTATTTCTATATACGTTAATATTGACATTGCAAATTAATTTATATAACTGCAATTGTAACAATTAAAATTCGTATTTAAATAGTTTTTACCCTGTTCAGTGTACGAATGATAATTGTTTCAAATATTGAATTTGTTTCAAATTAAGCATTAATTTCATACAATAGGATTTTAATGTATTCTGTTTTAGCACTATTTGTGACAAAATTCGCACGTCAAGTAGCCACAATTGTAATCACGCTATAAACAAATTTTCTACCAAATACGTCAGTATATAATTAGGAATTGTGTAGAAATAAAACCACTAGGTATTTAATTTGCATAATTATTTATTAGCTAAAGTAATTTATTCCTAAGAACTATAATTATTTACATGGGTTTCATTAGATATGTATTCACAATCTATTATTTCTATAGACGTAATGTGACGTTATACATGTATGTTTAAGTAAAATATTATTTTATAATTAAACCGTATTTAACATTAAATACAAAAGTACGTTTAAAAGTGCCTTCATATGCAAGTTATTAAAAAGAACAAAGTAATTTTCTACATCAACGAATACGCTTGAATTCATTGCCATAAAATATCAATAAACATAATAATTATTACGTATGTACTAATCTTTAAATTTAAAAATGAGAGTCACCCTATATTTCAAAATAGAGTTAAGCGGTATCCATACTTCATATTAAAATGAGACATTTTTTACAAATAAAATTAACTTTCATTCAGTCAAAAACTACAACTACCTATTGCGAGTATTCCTTAAAAACTAAGATAATGTAAATCTTTATTTTAAAACTAAAATAAACTGACCGATGAAGTTTTATAATAAACTAGCGGTCCGCCCCGGCTTCGCCCGTGGTACATATTTACGTTTTCTCTACATAAAAACCATCCTCGTACTTCAAGGAATATAATAAAAAAAGAATTATCGAAATCGGTTCAGCCGTTCTCGAGTTATGCGCTTACCAACACATTATGCGATTCATTTTTATATATAAGATTAATACATCCATATTATGGCACTGAGAAATGTCTCTAATTTCCTCACAAAATATTTGTTTAAAATGTTGATTGATTTGAAGTGAAACCGAGGGTTTTAATTATACATTCAAATAATTAATCAGCAAAACAACCATATACATACAATTTATTTCATACAGTAATTAATTTCGCAATGAATATTAGATAACAGACTGCAATATACGTTAGTATCAAGATATGATTTATTAAGATCACATAATAATTAATCTGTCTGTTAAATGCATGGTATGTTGATTCTATTGTACTATAACCACTTAAAATAACCTATATATTATGTTAGTGATTATGGAGGAGTATGATAAAAAATTTGAAAATGATTGTGAAAGTAAGTCAAAATAATTTGGAAAATCCAAAAGTGCACGCCTCATAATTTTTTTTAATAATTATTTATTAATTAATATTTTTGTTTATTTAATAACAATTAAACCACATCGAATCAGACCCTGAAAAATGAAAGGGTTCTATTCCTGAGCATACTCAAGCGTAAGAGAAAAAAAAAGACTCGATTAGTAAAGTATTTCGGTCGCTATCGTGTTAACAAGAAAAAGGATCCGCACATACAGACACACGGACGTCCAAGACAGAACTTTTTAAAACTGTTTTTTAACTAGTTTAAATAACAAAAATGACATCAAAAATATCATTAATGTTAAAAATAGTGTTTTTTCTTAATATGTGTGTGTATGTATTATCTTACAAGTGCAATGTATGATATAGGTAAACCAGAATCTGATGGCAATTAGGGAAATCAAAATTTTGAGTGTGCAACCCTAGGGAAAATGGATTGAACGATTTTGATACTTCGTATTTTTTATTTTGTCCTCAATATCATTAGTCGCATTAAACAAGTGGATAATACTGTATTTAATAATGAGATATCCACATAATATTATGTATTTACACATACCTATATTTGAATATATATGTATATCATTATGGCATGTGAAAATATGGATGTAATGATAATGCAGATCAAAACTTATTTACTATATTAATTAACGATTGTTTTTAATTTTTTATAAAATAAAACAATAATAAAATAAAGTCATGTTTATTTTCGTAAGTATTAACACATTATAAGATCGACTTGTACACCTTGGACTTGACAAATAGCGGAATTGGAAACTCCTGTAATAGTTTTCATAAAATTATATTTTAATCAACAAACAATATTATAGTTACCTACCTATTAATAACATTTTTAATTTAAAGTATCAAAACGGGTAAGTCCAACTTAGCAATAAAATCTTTCACGCGCTTTAAAATTGAAAATTGTGATGTGTTTGACCCTTCTTCATCGAATATTTTTCTATACACATTGTAAACAACACCTCTTGCTTGTGATCGCAGCGGTTTTATCGACATTTCGAAGATTTTGAAGACAAAATCCTAAAAATTATTCATCAACACAAATAATTTGACAACCAATTTGATAGTTGTCAAATAAAGTTGCCACATGAAAATCTTTTATTTTTCAAATATAAATATGCCATCAGATTCTGGTAGACCTATACATAAAGACATTTTAAGTTTGAAAAATCAGATGTTTTGCGCGAAGTGACAGTAGTAGGTACCCACCTCAACGCTTCGCTTATGAGGCGTGCAAAATTAACGGTTTGATATGTATAATGCTCAACGTTTTTTAGTGTAGAGCAAAGTATACAGGGGGTCCCAGATTATGTTTAATATGATTACGTAAAAATTATTGTAACATCTACTTTTTTTATTTTAATTCTATGTGACACCCCTAAAGCGGGTCGCACAAAGTAATCGATACGCACAGTTTTAGAAAAATGAATTTTTTTTTTGTCATGGTTTATCCTTGCGTACTTACTCAGTGTCTAAAACACTATAAGTTCCATTAAACATATTACATATAATAATGTGGGACATCCTGTATAATAATACAAATAAAATTGCAACTGAAAATACAGATCAAAAAATAAAAATCACTACATGAAGAAAACTTGCATTATATAAAATTATTAGCATCTGCATGTAGACATCTTTAACGCTCCGATCAAATAAAACACAGTCATATCGAATATTTTATTCCAACCAAATATTACATAACAAGTACGGTACAATGTGCTCTATTTACATAAAGATAAAGTCGAGATTGGAGCAGCGCTCTGCTTATCACTGACAGTATCGTATAACGCTCTTTATTTACATGACAATAAAGTCAAAATTCGAGCAGCCACTGCTCTTATCGCTAACGGTACTGTAAAACGCATTTTATTTTCATGAAAGTAAAGTTTTGATTTGAGCAGCCGCTGCATTAAATTCCGACAGTATCAAATTCTATCGGACATAGTCACGATTAAACGCGTCCTATTTCCATTAAAATAAAGTCGTAATTCGAGCAGCTACTGCACTTCTCAAGGTGTATCTTAAAACGCGCCTTATTTCCATTAGCATAAAGTCGGGATTTGCGCAGAAGCCGCTCAACTTTTCAACAGTATTAGAGTATTGTAAAACGCGCTCTATCTACACAAAGATAAAGTCAGAATTGTACAGCAACCGCTCCTATCGAGAGCGTAATACAAGTCCATGAGAATAAAGTCGGATATCCAGCAGTAACCCCTTCCCTTCTTCACTATTGTAAAATGGGCTCTATCTACACGAAGATAAAGTCGGGATTCGCGCAACAATCGCTCCGCTTATCAAGCGTCTGCGCACGTGCCCATTTCCCATGACAGTGTGGGGCCACAAGCGCATAGAAGCGAGTTGCGTGGCCCGACACACCGTGCCCGCTGCAGCGCCACTTGAGATCGCGCTTGAGAGCCGCCGCTTCGCACATTACGCAGATTGTGTTACCTGGACAAATGTTTTAGCATGATTTGGAATCTAGGGAAATCTGAAAATATTATGCAAAGAACAGAATCGAAGAGAAACATGCAGAATGGAATTGGTCTAATCACTAATGTAAAGATCTTAGCGTAAAGATGTTGCAAGTGAGCGGCGTGGGCGTACAAGAAATGTAATCCTATGCTCTTGCACATAATGGACAAGGTCTGGTCAAAATATCATTAATAGTAAATGAGCAAGAAATATCAACGTCAATATCAGGATTCCAAGTAAATACAATTTATCAAGTTTTTGATAAATTGTATGTATTGTATCCATGATAACAGTTTGTGACCACAACCAAATTAAAAAGCCATAATTTATTTTAAAGGATCTGTTATCACATCTTATCTTGAATCCAATATTACATACCTTCTCTTAAAGCTTTATAATCGGAGTCAGTGTGACACGCCTTTGAGACCTTCACCACCTCAAATTGCACACAGTACCTGAAATAATCTTAGATTAATATTGAACGTTGATTAAATTTGTGGCTTCTAAAAGGGTCAAAATTGAATTTCGAGGAACTGTCTTGGTTACCTATTTTGGGAATAGGGTTTACCTGTTTTAAACAATGATAAGGTTATTATTAGGTTAATCAAAATCTCTCTATTAAATTCAGATGTGGTTTCATAAACATATCAAGTTGCTGCTAAATATATAGCGTACGTTCCAGAAGGTATTTTAATTTATATATGGACGTTCTTACAAAAATAATAGTAGAAAACATAACCTGATGACCTGAACCTGTAAATACTAGAATATAATATCGTTTACTTATAAGCCTGAACAAACATTTTCATTTAAAGATGACGCTCAAACAATAAATCCTTGCATACCTTCTAAACCCTTATTTTTAAGGACACAATGCTCCTATAAGTAAAATAAAAGGCACCCTTTGTATAGCCGGATAAGACCTCATTCGCACGAGAGTTAAAAAAGCGTTGCGTTAAAACCCGGCGTTGGCGCTTTTTAAACGTTCTCTCTGTGGTTGTTCATACTAACGCTTTAAAATCACTCATGTCTCGTCTCTGGCTTCAGTAAGACGTGGAAATGGTTTCTGCTAAAATAATTACGTAATGTCAGTTGCGTAATATCTTTATGATATTTATATTATTAAATTTGTTTAGAATTCCTCGGAAAGTTTGTTCTTAATAAACCACTTGTAGGTACCTACTTAGGTATTTGTTCAAACTCGTCATCGATAAACATGTTACTTAAAGGAATATGATAAAAATACCTACTGTTTTAATTTTTATATGTTAGGTATATTTGAAAGAAAGAAAGAAAGAAAGATTGGCACTAGCGATTTGTGTTATTAAAAGACGAAAAAGAAAACAAAAGGCATTCTGGGTACATCCTCTGAATGAACAGAGATACTTAAAAGGGCAGTTTGTGACACTGTACGAAGAGTTAAGGCAATACCCCGGAATTTTTTTAATTATTTTCAAATGTCTATAACGATTTTGAATACAGGAACGGACGAGACTCCACATCTATAATTAATAGTTCGGGATCAACAATCCACGACATCGTATCGATTTTCTGATGATTATAAGCACAACAAACACGTGCTACCGCTGAGCGAGCGTGCGGCATACTGAACGCAGCGCCGGCGCTTTTTTAGCGCTCGTCTGAATAATAGTAAGAAGTTTCCTATGGTCTATTTTATTTAACGCCCAACGCCGAGCGTTGAAAATAGAACACTGCGCGATAAAAAAGCGTCGCGCTTTAAAAGCGCTGACGTGTGAACATATACTTGGGAATGCATTTGTTCTATTTGGACGCTTTTTTAACGGACGTTAAAAAAGCTCTCGTGTGAATGAGGTCTAAATGTCACTTACTCTCTATGTGCGTTAGATTCAGGATCATCTGGATTCCGAAGCCGCAAGTTCTTCCTGATATCTACAGTGTCGTTTGAATGACGACTGAGGGATAAAACTCCTGGTAGGATCATCGCTGTCTCCTCTGAAACAAATAATATAGCCTATGTAAAGTAACTTTCTAATGGTAAAGGAATTTTTAAAGATCTCTACCTTCGTTTTTTGAGTTTATTTGTAACTAGCTGCGCTCCGCTCCGCGGTTTCACCCACGTGGCTCCGCTCGTGTTGGTCTTAGCGTGATGATATATAGCATATAGCCTATAGCCTTCCTCAATGAATGGGCTATCTAACACCGAAAAAATTTTTCAAATCGGACCAATAGTTCCTGAGATTAGCGCGATCAAACAAACAAACCAAGTCTTCAGCTTTATAATATTAGTATAGATATAATAAACTTTCCTATTTATAATATCAGTAAAGATGCGTAATGTAATAGTTGAAATGATATATTATCCTTGTGGAAACTGGGAACATGTGACAACTGACAGGTGCACTGTTCTTGCAAGTAAAGAATGAACTTTCAGCATACTTTCAGTGCCTGTTTGGGACGTTATTCCATTAGTTTCCACCTGATTCTAACCTTACATCTCAGCCTTTATTCTCATACAATCTAGGTTAAAATAATATGAGATCAAAGGAATTATATTGTGTTTGTCGGTAATATTATTTTACGCCGTAAAAATGTTATTTTAATAATATACTGAATTATTTTATCAGCAATAATTTTCAGTGAAATATTTTTTTTAGCTGTACAACCATACTACCTCTACCTACTCCTAACATGCTCACCGCTGCACCAGTGACGGGCAGTGTCTCCCGTCGTGCGCCGCTGCCTGCAGAACTGTGCTACTGCAGACCATGCTATCAGACCCACAGGAGCTGTCAGATATTCTACTCACCTCGTAAAGGCACATCGCTATCAGCGGTACAGCCGTGGTGTGCTTGGCATGCTCGCCGCTGCACCAGCGACGGACAGTGTCTCCCACCGTGCGCGGCTGCCTGCAGAACTGTTCTGCTGCGGACCATGCTGCCAGACCCACAAGATGTGTCGCATTCTGACCACTCGCCCCAGCTGGATACCACGCAATCGAGAACTGTAAAGAAGATGATTTGATTAGTACTTTGTTTTCTTATTCTGAAATTAACGTGCATATTATATAAACATTTAACTAAGTACTAGCAGCAAATCAAAACACATTTGCCGACCATTTAAATGTAATAAATACAGAGTTTTACTGCCCGAGAAGAATATATCTAGAAAAAAGACATGTTTCTATAAAAGTGGATAATTATCACATAAGTGAAGCATGACATGCTTTTCACATCCGTTTCATTGATCGATTTTTCTTTAAAGGTAAGTAGGTGATCAGTCTCTGCGCCGTGGAATATGACTAAGGCAATCATTTTTTTATTGTTCCACTGAGAATCGCAACGTATAAGTAGCGCGAAGTTGTTAAACTTCGCGCTACTTATACGCTTATGCAGTTAACGTTGTACAAAAGAGGCGTTCAGTTATCACATGGAAATCAATATTATTATTTTTATTACAATCTGATGAATCAGATACATTGAACAAAAAGCATTTGATACTAACACAAATTGACACTTCTTTTAAACTATTATCATGAAAGATTCAAAATGTACCTCATTTTGTACCTAAACAGCATATTAAATGACAAATAGTGAATATAACATTGCTACACAGATTATGTACATTTAAAATGCACAAATTGCTTCAACAGTCACACACGGAATCATTAATTCAGTCGTAATTGATATTTAAGTATTGTTACCTAACGACACATTGGGTCGGGAATGGGACATTATAATTGTCTGAGAAAAGTGTTTACTTAAAGAAATGCTTTGGAGTGTTTTAGCATAATAATTGACTTTACTATAGAAACTCGTTCATTACTATTTCATTATAAATAATTGTAACGGACACACTATGTATATTAATAGTACACGGCAATGCTGACCCGGCAAAAGTTCTGACAGGATACCTTGTTCACTTAGGGATATAAAAGATAGTTTAACCTTTTCTCAGACCTACATAATATACACAATATAAAATTTCATGTAAATCGTTAAAGCCGTTTCCTATAGAAGTATGGCAACCTACACTGTGTCACGAGATATTTATAAGTATACTAGCTTACCGCCCACGGCTTCGCCCGTTTTTTCTAAAACCTAACAAATTATATACTAAAACCTTCCTCTTGAATTCCTCTATCTATTAAAAAACCGCATCAAAATCCGTTGCGTAGTTTTAAAGATTTAAGCATACAAAGAGACATAGGGACAGAGAAAGCGACTTTGTTTTATACTATGTAGTGAAGTGTTATCTATCTAAGCATAAAACCATATAAAACTCATGTATACGTAAACATTTTTGCTTAAATGCTTGTAAAAGCTGTCTCCTACACACTATTTGTAGCTTTAAAATACGTTTTAAAATTTTCCAACAAAGATTTACATTGACCTACGAATCTAATGTAATAGTGATCGTATTTAATATCTATTATATCGCTAAATGAGCTAGCTAATGGCCCATAAAGCCAGATAACCGGCCATTTCTCAAACTCGACACGGATAGCGTTCATTTATTGCATTCGTGCAGGTATGAAGTGAACATCATTCCAATAGATGGTCTACATTTAACACGTAAATGGTGTACAAAACACTAATTGTATTAGAAAGCTGAAGAGTTTGTTTGTTTGAACGCGTTAATCACAGGAACCAGGAGTCCGATTAAAAAAATTATTTCACTGTTAGATAGTCCATTTATCGAGGAAGGCTGTAGACAATATATCATCACGCTAAGTCCAATGAATGCGGAGTCATGTGGGTAAAACCGCGGGGCACTGCTAGTACAGAGTTCCACTTTGTCTAATCCACTGCAATTAGCGACGTGGTTACGTCCTTT
Organism: Colias eurytheme; assembly: GCA_907164685.1. Taxonomy (NCBI): domain Eukaryota; kingdom Metazoa; phylum Arthropoda; class Insecta; order Lepidoptera; family Pieridae; genus Colias; species Colias eurytheme. Next base: position 18,340 of record CAJQZN010039236.1, on the reverse strand, counting down.
TATTTTGGATTAAAGGTTTGTGTTTGTCTTAAGTGTGTGGTTCTTAGTTCATCTATTGTCTCTCGTTCGATTTGTCTAACGTTGTTAAGCGTGTTAAATGCTCAATTTATTTAACTGGGATAAAACAGCTAAGCTCTTGCGTAGATTTGTCGTAACACAGATAAAATTACGCTAAATGGCTATCGATAAGACTTATTGCGCTTCATATATCTGAAAAAATTTTCAATGTATATTTGTGCTATGTTTAATTTTAAATGTTTGATGATTAATTTGTTGGTAGTTTGTTTTGAGAACTGCTGTCGTGCGATAAGGTACATTCACACGGAGCCGCGGGTGGAAAGCCAGCTTGTAAATAATAATTAAAACTATTTCTACAAGTTCTTATTTATTCCTTGCTAGTCTGTAGTTAATAAAATATATCTGATCAACCGCGTTCCTGAATAAATAAATGATAGTTTTTCGGTAGTTCCATGCTGTGTGTTTAGGTTTCACTCGGCGTATCTTGGAAATTTTGGCCTCTAGATGATAATGTTCACTTAAATATTGTGAATACATTTTTTTTTATTTAAATATTCCTACGAAAATAAACATTTACACATAAAAGCAAATAAAGACGTCGTTGTCTTTGGAATCCTACGTGATACGTGTTGGCTGTGATCTACCTATACTAATAGTTTGTTTGTTTGTTTGAACGCCCTAATCTCAGGAACTACTGGTTGGATTTGAAAAATTCTTTCGGTGTTAGATAGCCCGTTTACCGAGGAAGGTTATAGGCTATATATCATCAAGCTAAGATTAACAGGAGCGAAGCAATGCGGGTAAAACCGCGGGGCACAGCTAGTAGTTTTATATGAATCTTATGTAGAGTATACCAGAATAGCACATAACTATAGAAACAATTGTTGTTCTCGGGTTCGACCGGAGGTGAAACCGCTAGTATAAAATACGTACCTACAATTATTAAACATGAACGACATGAAAAATTCATAGATGCGGAAATGGTCCTCACATAATATATTCTAGTCCATAATAAAGATAATTTATAATACTAAGGGCCGATTTTTCAATGCTTGGATAAAACTTATCCGTCCAATAAAGTATTACACGATAATATTAAAATGTCACGTAAACTGTCAAATACGGGCAATTAGAATACGTTTTTAAAATGCTAGTTTCATACATTATTCGACGAATAAGTTTTATCCATGCATTGAAAAATCGGCCCTAAATATAATACATAAATAAATACAAAATATTGCTTTTAAAACCAATATAATAATGTACAATATTTTACAAGCATTGATCAAAAACACACATTCAAGGAAATTACTACATTGCGATTCTCTCTATGTAGCCTTTTTGCTATTCCCAGAACCGTTTGATTACGAATTTATCGATATGGATGTTTTACAGTAATCGCGTACACGCTATAAGCAATATTTACGTAGAATTTTACATATTACATTTACACAACATATAATTAATACATTGCTACGAAATGAAAAACCTGTGCTAAACTAACTTGCTTTCTTATTTACATCATAATTTTTTTAACTACTAAATAAATCCCTTCATCAACGAAATTATTTAATACGCTTATCTATAAAATGTTGTAAGTTATAGCCTTGTTAGGGATAGTCACTAACATACAAACTAAAATATTTTTAACTAGCGGTCCGCCCCGGCTTCGTATATAGCGGCACGCATATTTACGTTTTCTCTACATAAGAACCATCCTCGTTCTTCAAGGAATATAATAAAAAAAAATTATCGAAATCGGTTCAGCCGTTCACACGTGATGCCGTGACAACGCGAAATTGGGTTTCATTTTTAGATGTGTTTTAAAATTACGGGTACAATTTCGAAATACTTGTATTTGTGTTCTGTTTAACCAACCACACTAAATACAACATTTATGAATATTTCATATTTGGATAAACATAAAATTTCATGAAATAATCGAAACAATGATATTAGGTATCTAACGACGTGAAATATTCAAACAGTTATATTTTGCAGCAGCAGTTACAAAATGAGCGCTTAGCACGTAAGTATAGAGATATTTATATAATCTACTTTAGTTCTTTTTTCATTCGAGTAAAACGCGCCGTTCCAGCTCAGTGGCTGAACAGAAAATAGCAGTCACTCGGCACTAATACTTCAGCATAAAATGTAATTATTAATATTTTATAAGCGATATATTTACCAACATATTACAAATATTATGTAAACAACGTTAACGCAAAACATATGGTAGGTAGTGTAGAAAAAGTATCTACTAATAAGACCGCTATTCGTAGGTACATGTTTTTCTCCTATTTTTGTTCTTTATGTATTTCTATTTATTTTGAGTGTGCTATCGTTAGTTACTATTAAGTATTCTGTGTTGTGTGCAATAAAGTATTAAATAAATAAATAAACATTACAAGCATAAGCCACTTTGAAATTTTATTGCGACGATGAAAGATATTTTCGTTATTATTTTAAATGTGCCTTGGATGATATTGAAGCTCTTTTTGCTTACTTTTTCGAATATTTCAAACTAGTAGCTTTATTAAATTTTATAATGTCAAGAAGGAAAAAGAGCAATTTCGTTGGTACTGCAAATATTTTTAAATTTTAATATTTTTATCTTTTTATCCACTGAAATATATTTTAGTTATAAGATATCAAAATATAATACAATTACGTAGCTGAAGTCATACAAATAATATGTGATATAAATTAATCTTCCTGAAATAAAAGAAAGAACATGTACCTATGTGTTTTAAATTACATCATTGGACACCATTTGGGTTTGCTAGCTCATATTATGAGAAGAGAAGAAGAAAATCTTTTCCTCTATCATTACCAATATCGATTCCATTGACTTGACTTGTTCAAACCAAACGCTTGTTCAGCAATCGATCAGCTACAAAGTTACGGAAGCCAATAACCATTAATGTAATGAGTCCTAAAATATACTTTTAAAAATTCTTAAACCGTCCTTTTTTATCTAATGACAGCACTTTATTTAATGGACGCTTATTTATACCGGTCTGTGTTTTTTAATAGCATTTACTGACATTCTGAAAAGGGCCTTTTGTTCACGATTTCTGGGACACGAAGAAATGTTTATAAAGCTCTTTTAATTTGGTTCACAGCTATGTTTTATGGCTAAACAATGCTGGGAGATTAAAGATTGTTTCATGATTGTGTCACCGTTTTATTATGAAGCTTGTTGTAATGTGTTCAGGGATATAGGGATATGTTAAAATACATTTTTCTTCCTTGCAAACATCCTCAAGTGACATATACAAAAATCCCTCAAGTGACATATGGAGCACATACTTCGTAGGCAAAAGGATTATGAAATGTCTCAGTAATCTCTATATATACAAATGAATCCCTCTTTCCCTTGGTCATGGCATAACGCGTGAATGGCTCTACCGATTTCGGTAACTCTTATTTGGAGCTTATAAAAGAAAAAATTAAGAGGCTATTTACAATGTGGGTTATATTAAAATTATTACAAGAGAGACATTGTTATTCATGTATAAGGAAATTCACTGTAAATGTATTTTAATCTGTTTATGTGTTCTATGTTTGATACAGAGCAAGATACCATAGACACAATTTAATAGTAATTAGTGTGATAGTTTACCATATTGCGAGATATATAAATGTATATCTCTATATTATATATGTATTATGTTACAATACAATAATAATTATACGCTGATAATTACATGTAGACTGCTCTCTGGGGTGTAAGTAATGTACATGCTTGAAGGGATTCCTATTATAACATGAAATATTAAAAAAGAAACATTGCACTGACTGGTATTGGATAATTGGGTATATTTTCAGTTTACGAGACTGTTATGATAGTAATTATTATTAAGAATAATTAGCAATGAAATAATGACAAATAAAGAATTACCTACACCATTGGATAAAATCATACTGAACAAATTTTTTTTATTAATGGTTTAACGGCTTAAAGTGAGTTAAAATCGAGTCAAAAGGAGTCGGTTGCCAAACAATCAGGTGAAGCTAATAAAAGTGTGTTAAATACAAAATTTTAACGTTTTGTTTTTGTTTGAACTATGTAGAAAATACTAATAATTTATACAAGGACAGCCAATTGAAAATTACGTAGCTTATTGCGTATAATTAAAATAAATACATTGGCAAATAGGTGAAATAGATAATGTTAAGTAGTTAAATTAAATTGTTTATGCTAAAAAAAAGGTTTACGATAATGTGCATTATTGCTATAGGTAATATAGAACCAGTGACCGAAATAAACAATTTTAATTTAAAAAAGATGATAGCAATTCATTGCATTTATAAATTGTAATTATATTTCTTTTTATTGTGTTCATGGTGTATAATAGAGTGTTTTCCATTTATTCATTTCCTAATGTTTAGGAAAAGTTGCTAAAAATGCTATAACACATAGACATTGCATTCTTGTCTATTATTTTTAAAACTTGTTCTATTTATAACAAGTTAACGATAATCTATACTAATCTTATATATAAAATTCTCGTGTCACAATGTTAGTCTGCATACTCCTCCGAAACGGGTGGACCGATTCTCATGAAATTTTCTGTGCATATCGGGTAAGTCTGAGAATCGGCCAACATCTATTTTTCATATGTACCACGGGCGAAGCCGGGGCGGACCGCTAGTTTTATTATAAAGCTGAAGAGTTTGTTTGTTTATTTGTTTGTTTGAACGCGCTAATCTCGGGAACTACTGGTCCGATTTGAAAAATTATTTCAGTGTTAGATAGCTCATTCACCGAGGAAGGCTTAGTCTATATATATCATCACGCTACGACCAACAGGAGTGGAGCCACGCCTTTACGCCATTACCTCTACAATAATACTAAGTACTGCTATTAGCAGGTCTTTGTAAGCTGATTTAAGGCAATTGGAAGCAAGGGAGTGGGATGATTAACTAGAAGAAGTATCGCAAAATATTATGGAATTTATAATAAGTAGGTAAGTACTCTAAATGTATGAAAAAGTATTTAAATACTAATTACTATCTGTAAAGCGACATCGTTTGTATGGACGTTCGATACGAATAGTACTCGATAGACGTGGCTTTCGCACTTCAGTGTCAATCCCGTGGGAAATTCGCGATAAAAGAGAGATTCGAACGGACAAACAGAAAGACAGACGAACAAATTTTTTTATTATTGTATTAAATTTACTCCTGCATGTGTATATGTAATAATACAACTCAAAAAAATACATTGATTCTAATTCTTTGGTAAAAAAGAATTATCAATTGTCCATGCATGTTTTGAAATATTTGCCATCATTTTCACTCATAAAACTGAACTTTTTTATTTTCCCTTATTTTTCTTGAAAAGCACCGGCTTTGGCCTAAAAATAAAATAAGCTAGATTTCTTCAACGCAAGGCCGCTCAAGCTCCACATCAAATATTTAATTACATAGTTAAGGCGTCACTCTGCACAAGGAACTGCAACCATACTGAAATACACAATTTGGGCAAATCAACCGGTTGTTCGAAGCAATATTACTCACAGGACTCAGGAGAGCACTTGGAAAGGTCCGGATTTCGCCAACAAAAGTTCAATTAACATGATTAATTACGAACCACTCAGAGGCGATGATTAAAACCCGATTACATTCGCACGTGATGTTGAACAATGGATACAAACAAAACATGTTCGCTTTTGTTATGATTTAGTTAGTGTCTACGAAACTGCGTATAAAGGTTGCTTAATTTCATTTTAAAGTATTTGTATAATATGGCTCAGAACAAATTATAAATAAACATTCTCTTCAATTATGAGTGTATTAAAACTTAGCATTAAGTATTCAAAATCATAAACAACATGTCCTATTAACGAGTTTTTTTCGCTGTTCGAAAGAACAGAGTGTATTAAAAACCATTGCCCCTTTGCCAGCTTACATATTTGATATACTATCACCATCCCATGTTAACACGACCACTGAGGCTCCCCAAATTCGAATAATTAAAAAGCAAAGCAGGGTAAAGCCCCTATATGATTTTCTACACCACAAAGCACATTATACTTTTCAGCTTTTTAAACAAGTATCATATTGTGATTTCACACGGCAGCTTAGGCGGATCACCTTCAGTTTTATAATTCCAATAAGAACCAACACTACGCTATAAAATTTCCACTTCCATAATAGCATAGCGGCTCGCGACTCCACATTAAAATAAATGAGAGCCATTGAACATTTCAGGAGGGTTGAAAGTATAAAGTAGTGGGTTTACTCCTACCCCACTTATTTTTAAGGCTCAGCGCTGCTGGAAACGATGTTTGTTGTTTTGCTTCGAGTGTTCCTTTGAACTTTTATGAGGAATAATATGGGAAATGTGAATTCTTTCATGGATGAAATATGTTAGTGTAACTTTGTATGTGTGAACAATGAGCAATGTGGCGGGTTAAGTATGGAGAATGGTTTTGGATAGAGTAGGAGAACGTAACGTAAGAATTTAGTTAGGAGACTGAAGAATGAAGTGGAATAACTGCAGGATAGTTGGATTTGCAAATAATTGTCTCTTTAAAACACTCGATAAAACTGAGAACATACATATACATACTGCATAGTTATTCTTGTTAAAATTAGGTACCTACACAACTTAAATATTTAATTGCTTAGTTCATTCAATTCAGATTGTTTTTTTTTTTGCTATTTTTTAAATGATACAATGAATTTGTTATTTAATTGATTCTATCGTGATAGTAGATATAAGTAAAATTGTCTCTTCTCTGTAGAAACTGCTTTCCGAATTGAGAATAATACATTTTAGTAAACGCTTCTAAAAGAAGTCTAGTTGAATAAATAAATATTTGAGTTGATATTCTATTCTAACACTAGAAAGGATAAAAGCTATTCTCTATGCTAATTTAATATCAGATAGCAGATTTATTTTGAAAACACTTTTATCCTATACGTGGACCGTCATTATTTAAATAGGGGAGAAGTCTTAAAACTTTCTCTGAAGATTATTTTATCAACCTTTGATAATAAAAATTGTACGTGAGACTATCGAAGTTTATGCCCATTTTTTGGTGTCTAAAAAGAATTAGAAAGTAGGAAAGTGTCTAAAAAAACTATATTTTTCGTAACTTTGTATTCGTTTAATTTAATAAGACTCCGATCGACACAACTGTAGTAAACCTATACGCCATAGAATAAAAACGTATTTACGGCACCTTCACTTAGTAATATTAACTATATTGAACCATCATTATTCAAGTAGCACGAAATCATTTAGGTATAATAAAGCTAATTAAATACTCATGCAATAAATTATGTTATGTCTATACTAATATTATAAAGAGGAAAGGTTTGTATGTTTGTATGGTTTTCACGCATAAACTACTGGACCGATTTTGATGAAATTTGGCACAGATAATCTTTAGACCCTGAGAAAGAACATAGGCTACCTTTTATTGCGAAATATGTACCACGGGCGAAGTCGGGGCGGACCGCTAGTAGTGTATATTTGTATAACCTACCACTGCACCGTAGCACTGTAGCCATAACTGTAGCACTAATAAATGTGTAGAGATCTACGCCAGCAATATACGCAGTATACATGAGGTAACCAAAAATTGTATATATGTATAATTAAAAATAGTTAAACTGAAAATTTATTTAAATAATTTAATTCTGTGATAAATTTTGTTCATTGTTTTATTATTATTGTATTGTTGTGAATCTTACAGAAATGAAAATGTGGAACCATTTTTTTTTAAATATGCACAACTTAAAGTTGTTTTAAAGTAGACGAAGATGGAATCATATTTCAGACACTTAACGACACAATATCACACCCACACATTCAACTATTCCTATAATAAAACGAATAAAATGTATGTATATTGTCAGCAATTTACTTACACAGAACCTGATTTCCTCATTGCTTACGAATAGTCGAGAAGAAATTTAATAAATCACCATTAAGGACTGGCAGCTATAATTTAGCTCACAGTTACTTGCAAACTAGCGCTTCAAATTGACGCTTTTGCTTGTGAAATTGAAAAAGTTGAAGATAACTAATTTCTCTCTCTATTTTTGCTCCATTCATAGCTTCGTGAAAAAGATACTTGTACGTTACTTTTCATTCATGGGACTGGTTGTTTTGTTTTGCTATTTCTTCTCCTTTGATAGGTATATTTTTGGGTGAATATGTAAATTCATATTAATATTAAGTATACTTAAGATAAAATTTAACTCAGGAAACGTTTCAAAATGAGTTTTTGTTGTAGAGATTGATTTTACATCACCCAAAGAGGACTAGTGTTTTTTTTTTATTAGAATATTCATGGAAATAATATGAATTCCTTTCTGAGATGAAAAACATTTCATGTTTACGAAACTAATTTCACAATACATAGCGTACTTTTAAGTTACATTCAATTATACAGAATATAGATTATTAAAATATAATAATCCATACTAATATTATAAATGCGAAAGTAACTCTGTCTGTCTGTCTGTTACTCAATCACGCCTTAACTACTGAACCAATTTGCATGAAATTTTGTATAGAGATATTTTGATACCCGAGAAAGGACATAGGATAGGTTTTATCCCGGAAATCCTACGGGAACGGGTTTTTCTTTGAAAACGCGGGCGAAGCCGCGGGCGGAAAGCTAGTATATTATATAATAATTTTACACGATAATATTAAAATGTCACGTAAACTGTCAAATACGTGTATAGAATACGTTTTTTAAATGGTAGTTTAACACGTTCAGTACGGCATCGGGTCGAAAACACCTGAAGTGAACTATTCGCGCGGGCCGGAGAGAGATTTCTATTGCTATCGCATGGGCCGGGGTAGTTTACTTTAGGATTTTTTGTAGTGAGAGTGTGACAGATATATTGACTGGTATTCTGCCACTAAATAGTACCCATAAAAGGAAAAATATTGTATCGGATCTTAAAGACCTGATACGGCCTGCAAAGAAATTTTGTCCTTGCAGGACGGATATCGGATCTAAAAGACCCGATGCCTGATAACCCGATAGCCGGCCCTTGGTGACAGGTCAGTTAATTAGTGATGTGCATAATAATTAGACGTTGCGATTTTTTATTGATATCTATTATTATATATCTAACAAAATTTTACGATTATGACGCGGCAATGGATGCCGTGGTTGAGATTTTTGATAGTTAGAAAAAACATTTTTTTCAAAGAGAAAAACGAATTTTGGAAAATAGATTTTACATTTTTATAGTGATTCCAAGAACTTTTTGATTCACCCTCGTATTGTCATAACTGTTATAATGAAGCGCATACTGTTTTTGAGGTAAAAATAAATTGATTTTTTTTTTAATTATATAGTCGATTCATTTGACATCACTAGCAATCATATTCACTAGTGCCGGGATCAGGTGTATAAGATCCTATAATTTTACTACTAATTTAACCTCCTTTAATGATATTTTTTTCAAAAACGGGTCTAATGTTGTTATGCAGTGATTCAATAACAATACATTTCAAGAAAGAATATTAAAAAAAGTCTTCAACTGGATGACACATTTCATTTTAATGTCAAAAGGTGTAACAGGTCCTTTCCACCTGATGCCGGCCGTAAATGAAGTTCACCAACAGGTCTTGTAAGCCCTATGCCGGCCCAACGATAAGTAGCCAAAATCGGGCCCCGTCTTGAACGTGTTAATACATTATTCGACGAATAAGTTTTAACCAAGGATTGAAAAATCAGCCCTAAAACATACAAAGTTATCAAATCTTAAATACTACTCTCAAACCGTTCGATATCATAAAACTTAGCGATTTGACATTCGAATTTGATACGGGCGACAACTTTCGTATTCGAGAACTTCAATCGCTTTTTCAAATTCACAACTTTTGAGGGGCTATCTCGGTAACATTCCAGGTTGTTATAAATTCGCTTTTGTTAATTAAATATCCCATTTGGGATGAAATGAGGAGGCTGTAACGTTACCACAAAATGTTTAAAAATTAAGGATGTGGTTGCGGGTAATGGAATATTTTTGCACAGTTACCACTAAGGTTTCAAAAACGTAGTTTATATTTTGCACGCCTCATAAGCGAAGCGTTGAGGTGGGTACTACTGTCACTTCGCGCAAAACATCTGATTTTTCAAACTTAAAATGTCTTTATGTATCATACATTGCACTTGTAAGATAATACATACACACACATATTAAGAAAAAACACTATTTTTAACATTCGTGATATTTTTGATGTCATTTTTGTTATTTAAACTAGCTAAAAAACAGTTTAAAAAAGTTCTGTCTTGGACGTCCGTGTGTCTGTATGTGCGGAGGATTTTCTTGTTAACACGATAGCGACCGAAATACTTTACTAATCGAGTCTTTTTTTTTCTCTTACGCTTGAGTATGCTCAGGAATAGAACCCTTTCATTTTTCAGGTCTGATTCGATGTGGTTTAATTGTTATTAAATAAACAAAAAAAATATTTAAAAAAATTATGAGGCGTGCACTTTTGGATTTTTTTTCTTAATATGGCACTGTTTTTATCTATCGATGGATGACAAACGCAATAACTTCTAATATACATATGCTTATATTACTATTACAAAATATACATAATATAGTATCTACCTACAAGCATAATACTTTTACACATATCCGACTGGTTTACTGCTAATAATTTATTATTAAATGCCAAAAAAACAACTTGTGTTGAATTTTTACTACCAAACGTTAAAAAGTTAAGCAGAAATATTACCTTGAACGGGGAGGTATTACACCCTACAGAATCGACTGTATTTCTTGGGTTAACATTGGACGAGAAACTACAGTGGGGAGCCCATGTCAACACCGCTGCAGGTAAGCTCAGTTCAGCAGCATATGCAGTCCGAAAGGTAAGGCATCTCACCGATGAAGATACAGCTAGATTGGTTTATTTCAGCTACTTTCATAGTATTATGTCCTATGGAATTCTACTATGGGGCAGGGCAGCAGATATAGAAACTATATTTATCTTACAGAAAAGAGCCATTCGTTCTATATATAATTTACGTGCTCGGGACTCACTAAGAGATCTCTTTAAGAATACTGGTATCCTTACTGTACCATCACAGTATATATTTAATAATATTTTGCATGTACACAAAAACGCCGACTTACACACAAGAGTAGGAGATAGACACTGTTATGGCACAAGGAACAGAAATAGAATTGAAATGCCATTTTTCCGATTAGCTAAAGTTAAAAATTCATTTATGGGTCAAGGTATACGCTTTTACAATAGAATTCCTCATAATATTAAAGAGTTTAGTAGTTCTAAATTTAAAACTTATATAAAAAATGTACTAGTTCAGAGAGCGTACTACAGTATTCAGGAATATATGGACGATAAAAACCCATGGAGGGTTGTCGCGTAAAAACCACAGGACAGTTCTTTGGCATGTTATTACAATACTTATATGTTGTTACATATGTATTTTGTAAAATTGTAAAACTGACATGATTTAAAAGAGCAACTATGGAGTTTCTTGCCGGTTCTTCTCCGTAGATACTGCTTTCCGAATCGGTGGTAAATTTTAAAATATGTAATGACGTTTCAAAAGTGCTTCTTTAAGAAGTCTAATTGAATAAATAAATGTTTGAGTTTGAGTTTGAATATGTTTTACCAAATATATTTTGTGTCCTATTACATGTTAATATCATCACAATCACAAATAACAATATTTCACCAATATCGTACGCTTTAAAAATAAGTGCCCAATATACAAATGCAATATCGAGCAGTTACTTTCAACTGAGACTTATTCCTACCTATCGGAATTTCTGGAACAATTTCATTTGCTTCCATCTTAAACTACGCTTTTAGTTTTCAACGGATTTACGTTACCTTTGAAGTTATGTTAACTTGCTTAATTTGCTTAGTTATGTTTTGATACACGTGTATTTAGAACTAGCTGCTCCGCGCGGTTTCACCCCCGTGGCTCCACTCCTGTTGGTCTATAGCCTTCCTCGATAAATGAGCTATCTAACACTGAAATAATTTTTCAAATCGGACCAGTAGTTCCCGAGATTAGCGCGTTCAAACAAACAAACAAACAAACTCTTCAGCTTTATAATAGGTACTTTATAGAGATTAATTGTCTGTTACCATGCTGTAAAGGTATACAGGGTGACTTGTAAAAGGTATAATAGTTTTAAAGGGTTGAAAGTAAAGCTAAAAATATCAAATATTTCTGAAAGAAATAAGTTTCGGCTACGCAATATTTTCTTTACTCCAAATGAGCTATACTTTTACCCCTTTAAAACTATTACATCTATATCAAGTCACCCTGTATGCTAAATGATTTGTATTGGCTTGATCCCTATTTCTGTAAAGGAATAGCTAATATTATTAGATTTACTTTAGATTAGAATTCCTATCCATCCCTCTACCCTTTTGGTACCTGTGCTAACAATTTATTTAAGTTGTTAATACCGCATTAATACCTATTTCCCACATTTAAAATTCCATATTGTGTTGAGAACAAAAAAAGACATGTGGCACTCGGGGACTGCCGCGGTAAAGCTATTGCATAGCATGCCTTCAAGCCACACCTCCGAGCCCGTCGGAGTGGGGAGCATGAGGTTTTTTCGTTACGGAATTTCTCGATTCGGTCCCCGCGCTGAAGGCCCGCGATAGAAGCTATGCAATAGCTTAAAAAAACTTTATATTTTTGTTATTAATGAAAGTCATTTATTAAATAAAAATTCACGCAGGTACGACTTAAAACGCTTTCAAAACAATCTGCCCAAGCCATAACGTCTTAAAACATCGTTTAAAAAGCATTACACAACGTTTAAAATCCATTGCATTCGTATAATGGCAGAACCGACGTAATTAATACATAAATAAATGCAGCAAAATTGAACTCCGGGCCCAGTAAATCTCATCTTTCTTACTCAAAGCAACAGAATAAGCGATGCGGAAAGCCTTTGTGGCGGTTTTGTAAAGTTCAAGGCATTCTTTCAGTTTATTATTAATTTATGGCCATTACAATGGATCAAAGCTGAAATGTTCCTTGAGGAGTTTTTGTTGTTCCACAATTTTCTTGAAAAATTTGCTTCACTTATTTGATACTAGTTTTCCACCCGCGGCTTCGCCCGCGCAGTCAAAGAAAAACTTACATAGTTCCCGTTCCCGTGGGATTTCCGGGATTGCGTTAATTTCCCGGGATAAAAAGTAGCCTTTGTCCTTTCTCGGGTATCAAAATATCTCCATACCAAATTTCATGAAAATTGGTTCAGTAGTTTAGGCGTGATTGAGTAACAGACAGACAGACAGAGTTACTTTCGCATTTATAATATTAGTATGGATTTAGTTAATACAATGGTACTTTAATTAACGCTTTTTAAAACTGAAAGGGCTTCTCGTACATTATTTTGATTATGTATCTTATTGTAAAGTTAGCCTAATATCTATAGCTTGTTGTCATAAGGGCTTTTCATGCGTATTATGATGGTATTATGGTAAATTTATTTATGTTCCGAACGCGTCATGGCGTTTCTTCATAGTCACAACGCGACATGATCGAATAGCATTTCGGCCACGATACGAATTTCACAAAGCGGTTTGTTTATGATAATTATAACGCATTTTAATTAGAGTCGTTACACAAATTTTGAATCGTGAATATTTCACTGTAACTACGACACGTTGCACGTTATGAAGTAATACCTATTTCGCTCCAAGAGCTAATACATAATACATAAATATTGTCAAAGAACCTTCAAGATACTCTTAATCCAATACCCACTATTTATTGTTAATACACCTCTTTATATATTTCTAAGTCGATACTTGACGTCACATCAAAAGGGACGCTCAGTGAAGTACACTAATCCATTTATGATAAAAAGAGTATTTCCTCTAGATGCTCATTACTGCGTAAGAATTGACCCTATACTTATTGGATGGGAAACGAATTATAGCACGAAGCAACCCTTGTGCGTATCGTATATTTATTGAGAATAAAATACAATAATGTAGGAAGATAAGAGGTAGTACAAATTATATTCACACTAGCTTTATGCTGCTTCGCCAGCTATGTCTAAAATCTAATAAATTATACAGGGTGTCCCACTGTTGGTATACTAAGCTCAAAGGAGGTTATAGTTTTGCATACGCTGAGTACGTAAAAAATACTTATAAAATTCCAGACGCATTTTTTTTCAAATAGATGAATTCTTAATACTCCATGTTGTACACCCATAATGTAAGCAACCCGCCCAACTTTGCCACTAGTACGTGAGCTATCGTTTTTCATAGGCAAAATGCTCACATTAGAGAAGCGGTATATGCCGGCTGCACGAAGCTAGAGAAGAAAATATGGATTTTCAGGAAAAATTTAGCAAAAAATTTTTGACGTAATTTTGTTGTTTAAGTATTTTTTACGTGATCAGTGTATGGAAAACTACAAGGCCCTTCGCGCTTAGTATACCAATAGTGGGACACCCTGTATAATAAATAACCTTCCTCTTGAATTAGGTACTCTATAAAAAAAACGCATCGAAATCCGTTGCGTACCTAGTTTTAAAGATTTAAGCATACATAGGGACAGAGAAAGCACTACGTAGAAATAATAAAACTTTGTTTTATACTACGATATATAGATTTTCTATATTTTTCTTGGCTATATAACATTTTTATTCAGGTACTTAATATGAAGGGAACAAAAATGATGAAGGCTATTTTGTTTGTGTGAGATATGTATGAGTGAAACCACGGTTAAAAGCTAGTTATTAATAATGCAACTTAATTACTAACTGTTGCCGTTGCACGTTGTATTCACAAATGTGTTGTTTAATATTAGCGGTCCGCCCCGGCTTCGCCCGTGGTACATATTTACGTTTTCTCTACATGAAAACCATCCTCGTACTTCAAGGAATATAATAAAAAAAGAATTATCGAAATCGGTTCAGCCGTTCTCGAGTTATGCGCTTACCAACACATTTTGCGATTCATTTTTATATATAAGAAGATTACTGTTCCATAAACATTAATATCTATTATCTATGTTTAACAATTACAAAAAGGAAAATAGTAGCAGGTACGCAAAGTTTAAAATTTATTTAATAACTAGCGGTCCGCCCCGGCTTCGCCCGTGGTACATATTTCGCAATAAAAGGTAGCCTATGTTCTTTCTCAGGGTCTAAAGATTATCTGTGCCAAATTTCATAAAAATCGGTCCAGTAGTTTATGCGTGAAAACCATACTTACATTATTTTTTTATTATTATTTTTTATATATTATTTTTATTATTTTTATATAATATTACATACAAACCTTTCCTCTTTATAATATTAGTATAGATACCTAGTATAGATAAACACGAAACACTTAACTTAACACAGACAAGCATAAAATCCTACTAATATTATAAATGCGAAAGTTTGTGATAAATGTATGGATCTTTGTTACTATTTCACGCAATTACTACTGAACCGATTACAATGAAATTTTGTATGCAGGTAGCTGAAGACCCAGAATAAGAGAAATGCTTTTTATCCCGGAAATCCTACAGGAATGGGAACTATGCGGGTGTTCTTTGAAAACATGTGTGAAGCCGCGGGCGGAAATCAAGTAACAAAATGAATATTAAAACATACAAAATGTGACCTCTTACTCTTATTAACCACTAGCTTTCCGCCTGCGGCTTCGCCCGCGTTTTCAAAGAAAAACCCGCATAGTTCCCGTTCCCGTGGGATTTCCGGGATAAAACCTAGCCTATGTTACTCGTGGATAATGTAGCTTTCGAATGGTGAAAGAATTTTTAAAATCGGTCCAGTAGTTTATGAGCCTATTCATTACAATCAAACAAACAAACAAACAAACAAAGTTTTCCTCTTTATAATATTAGTGTAGACAAAGAATAAAACTAAAAATAGCTAATTTCAATACTTAACTCAGTTACCGATGTTCGTAAATTGGATAGGTACTTGAAAGTCAAATTTCGTCAAAGGCGAGTCCGGTGATGCGATCTAATCCCCTCACGGTAAGGATTGAGAGTCGGAACGATATTGGCTCGGACTTTTGATAAATAGTTTAATCTAGTTTGAATTTAATTGAAGTCGTTTATTTCATTAGAAAAGTCTTCAACAATGATTTGTGATTGGAGCACGCCTAGTACTAAAGTTTATTTTAACTAAGTTACGTTAAGGGCGCGTATAAAGTCAAATCACCAATCAACTTTTAGTTGATACGTGTAATATTCAAGACCAAATATAAAAAATAAAATATATGTAAAACTTGATGATATTTTCGATTATATTGTCAGATCAAAAACATAAAATATTGAAATTGACTCGATAGAAAAAATTCACGAAGTTACCTCTAAATTTCACACTTTTACGTTTTTTACTGGACATGGTAATACTTATTATGATTTTTTTTTCATAAACAATTATATTAAAACATTTGCAATATATTTGTCAGAGCATTTTGTGTAATTACTTTTAGTTTTGGTTTAATCACGATAAAACACTTTTGGCGCTTACTATATTTTTAATTACGCAAGAAATCATCTTCCATCGCACGTTCCGGGAGCTAAAAACATAATTCTATTTCATACATCAGACGCTATCGCTCCGTTGAGACGAGTAGACCACGCTAAAATTGCTGCGCCGTGTTTTATAATTACGCCGAATATTGATTTGTTGAAAATGGTAAACAACAAAATGAAAAGACTTAAGAAACGAGAACTAAAGAAGATTCAAATTGAAAAGATAACTAAATGTCGAAGGTAATAATGTATATAATGTATAATATAATAGTATTGTTATAATATTAATAAATAATAATTATAATATAAAAAGATAAGTCTTGATTTACCTATTTGAGAAAGTTTAGTTAGGTAAATAAAATTCATAGTGGTACCTAATTCTTACAGTCGCGGTGCAATCAATCAAGTCAAGAAAGATTTATATTATTATTATTACTATAGGCAGATCCTATGTTCGCTCCAGTAAATAATAATATCAATAATATGTAAACCGGTTGTGAATAGTACATATATATTATATTTACAATCTGTATTAGATAATCATACATAACATCTATACATAGGTATAACAAATTCGTACGAAAGTCAAAATTGTACTTACATTGAATAGGTATTTTTTTTATAATATACATATGTATATGTATATATATAATATATTCATAATCTGTATTACATAGTAATATGTAGTACATATCTATACATAAATATAGTTTTTAGAATTTTTGTATGTGTGTCTGTATGTAGGTATGTCTGGGCTCTAATTTTGGTGCAGATATAGCTTGAGACCTGAGAAAGGTCATAGGATGAGTTTTATCCCGTAAATAAAAAAAACTGTCTGTGTTTGTCTGTTTGTTTGTACACGCTAATCTCCGGAACTACTGGACGGATTTGAATGAAAGTTATTTTGTTGTGTAGGTACTATTATATTATCCGGGAAATATAAAATAATAATTTATTTTGAAAACTGAAACACCTGATGCAGAACCGCAACAGACCACCTAAACTATAGATTCATTTGAGAAAGTTTATCCAGGCGAGTTTGGATATTATTATTTGTGTAAATTCTGTAAATTCGTTTCCGCGAGTTGAGTATTCATGCGACGATATTTATAGATACCTACATTCATAGTGCAACACACTGCCTTGCCTACAATTTACAAAGACACTTTTTATACTTAGTTATGTAGGTACCTAATTCCTACGGTCGCCTTGCAAATGCAATCAATCAAATTGACCCTGTTTGAAAGTAATTTACTAATTTCACAGAACAATTTTAAATTTGGAAAATGTGGACCCTCACTCTCAACCTGTGTCTACTGACTATTGCCACGCAGAAAAAAATACTCCAGAAAGGTACCTGCTAAAGTTACCAGCTGTCGATAAAATAATACGTAAATTTCGAAGAACTTTGTAATATTTTATAAAGGATAATTTTTATTTTTATTTTTAGAATAATTGCTGAGTCGAAAAATGTCGTACAATCTAATAGTCCATTGAATAAAAAGTTCTAGAGTGCGTGAGTTAGTAACGTAAGATGTTTCTTCGGAAACATGTCAAGAGTCCCTAGGTAATAAACATACTAAAACCCCGGGCCACTAGGAGGAGCCCCGGAGTGGGGGGAGGGGGGAAATGGGTCCATTTTTTTCATTTTTCGCTTAAATCTCAAAAACGGTACATGTTAGAGAAAAACTTTCAAGGAAAAGTTGAAAGGCCATAAAATTATCTACAAGTTGTACCTGAATCATTTTTTCCTATATCCTACCGTTTCTGAGTTATACGCAGTAAAACATGATTTTGGCTCAAACAATTTC
>CAJQZN010039235.1:0-26666 GCA_907164685.1 Colias eurytheme | reverse complement strand
GAAGGTGTAGAACTACTACTCGCCGAACATGCAGATTGTAAATCTTCAATTGTTTTGACTAATTTGGACTGTCTCACTGAGCCTAGTGAACTTTTATTTTCTAAGTCATTGAATTTCTTTGTCAATTCTGATACTTTACTGCTCGTTATCGTCATTGTTGTGACCAACGGTGGTCGACGATAAGACGCCGAGGCATTCTTTATTTTGAAGCTGACCTTTCGTTGCTGCTGATTTTCAACTTTTTTCTTGGTGGGCGAAGGAATATCTATCGGTAGAGATCTTTCCTTATATTTCTGAGTATTTGTAAATTCTTTTGCATATTTTCCTCCTCCTGTACTTCTTGTGTCATCACTTCCCGTACTAATAGCTAATTGTGCGTAATGTAACGTTGGTTCACGCTTATTTTCCTTGCAATGTGTATTGTTACGTAGCGTGGAGTTTAAGAACGCTTGTTTTGCTTCACTCACTGTTTTCCGATGATGAGAGGGAGACATAGGGGGCTTCATTGGTACTGAGTATACGCATTTTTCACTAAAATTATGTTTCTGTTTGATAGCCATGTCAGTTTCGGGCAAAATAAAATTCTTTAGAAGCGACTTAATAGTTCCATGTTCGTTGCCTTCGGAGTTGAATTTCTTTATTGAAGATATAATTGTGTTTGTTGCAATTGTTTCGCCTTCCATTAGAGTGCTAAAAAGCATTTGTGTTGGATCTCTGCGACCGGTTTTCTACGCCATCTGGAACAATTAAAGCATTGAAGTAAGTGTAGGAAGTAATTTGCATACGTAATATAACATGATATCGTATTGAGTATCGACAGTTTCGTGATTATGTCATAAAATTGCTGTGAACGAATTCAGAATGATTGTTAGATAGTGAAATCATTCGAGATAGTGATTAATTAATGCCTACATTCCTGTATTTTCTAGAACTTTTTATGAATAGGGTATTGTTGAAAGGCTCTCACGGGCGGGTTTTATATGAGAATGTTCTGTGAAACACTTGTTCGCTAACTAAATTGAAGGAAATACTAACTTGATTAATTCTGTCATAAGACAAGATCATAATTATAATCAAGCTATAACGTGTTAAGTGCGAACATTAAACTCATAATATGTTGTAGATTTTTATTATAAACCTAGAGCAAAACCGATATGGAAGAAATTAAAAAAAATACCTAGTACATACTGTTTTGATGTATATCATTCAATTTAAGTAAGGCTGGCTATCCCATTATTAAGATTATACAGCTTTTATAATTTAATTCTTAAAATTATCTTGAAATACTTTCCAACCTTATTATCTTTGTAAACATTTGAGACCTAGACAATTTTCAAAGTTCTAGAAGTCCACCCACATTTTCTTAAAAAGGCTTTATAATAACTAAAACCAGTGAAGAGGATATTAACCTCATGTTGTGCCTTATTTGCGACAGCGGACGTTGGTCTTGTGACCTTGAAAATGGCTTGTTTTTATTTCTAAACGTTGACGTTCACCATGTGACGTTAGCACACATGTGTGGTTGAAGAATATTATAGCAAGTGGAATAAAATAAGTGCTGATACAATTTATTTAAACTTAATCCAATTTGAATACACATGAGTTAGTAAGTGTACTTTTAGTGCATGTAATTGCTTTTATATGTTCACTTTGTGAATATTAGACCACGAATTCATACAGCCAAAAAAGATTATACCTAGCTTATCGATAAACTAATTCAGTAAAAAGCAATCTTTTGATTAATGATCTTGCAAAGTATCTGGCTACGCAGAAACAGAACTGAAACAAATTGATAAGCACACAAATTGATGGCAAATATGGGACTATAGGTAATTCCTACTTTCAAACTACGCTTTCAAGTAATAGGTACTCCTTCTTTGTTCCCACTTAAAATTCTTCAACAATCTGACCTTTTTGGTGAGCATTTTTGTAACTAGGTATCTAGGCTTAACCGAGAGCATGCCTAATCGATACTACACACCTGTACAATGATTGAAACAATGCTTTCTGTTCACGTACGTGTAACACTTCTAACACCTACTTCTTATTTGTTAGAAAATATCGAAAAAATATACAATTTGGATTTATAAGGACAAAGAATACCTAGTCATGGGAGGAGGAGGAGGAGCCGGGGAGGCCCCAGAAATTATTTTTGCTACCTAAATCAAGTGAATAGTTGAAATCTTCAGAATTTGACCTGATGATGATGATATATTTACCGAGCATCCAATAGAAAATGAATTAAACAAAGTCATTCACAACTAATTTTTTTTATGTAGATTTTAACGGTCTAATCGTATAAACTCACCTCTCACTCGTTGGGTGTTTTTATTTGCTTTTACAATATTTTCCTCACCTTCTAATTCACATTATAGGTACCTATAGGTTTTTTAATCATATTATTAATTCGAATGAAACTATTAAATGAATAGTTGTATAACATTCAATTTTTACATTTGACACACGTTCATTTACAAGCTCATAGAAAGTTTATAAATAAACGTCAAAATGTTAACGCACGTGCCGTTGCGGTAATTTTCTTATTTAAATTTCGACCTGCTTAGTTATAATTTTTCTTTTTCATTTTTTTTAAATTTGTGAATCAAGCGAAGGTTCAAGCAATGCCATAACTAATTTACAACCATGATTATTTAATTTAGTAAACGCTTTTTCCGTGATGATTTTAAGTTATAAATCGTTACTTTTAAATTTATTTTATTTTATTTTATTTTATTTACTACAATAATACAATTCATTATAAATTAAATTAAACTGGCACAAACATAATCTCTTTAGAGATTTACGGTTCTTTTTATTTTATCTACTATTTTGCACGTGCTAAATGATTATGTGCCCATAGAAAATTATTTTTTTAAAACAATATGTACTAGCAAGTAGCAACACAGAAATCATAAGAAAAAAATATTGTTCTTAATTCAAACATCGAGACGAAGGCCGCGTGTTTCCCTAACCTCGTGCCTCAGTTTGGTTTATAACAGTAACTTGTAACGGAACGTCCGATTATTTCGCAATATGCATATAAGCATACGCTAGTGATTGGTGTTGAGATAGTAGTGAAGTGCAATTTATAGCACTCAATAGCGTAAGAGCAATAATTATTGAAGCAAGACTGAGCAAGACATTCGATTTATTTATTTTTATGTTTTGTGTGTCATTATAATACTAACTTTTTAAATTAAAACTATGCATAAAACCACTCACATCTACGTCGTATACTTAGTTCTGTTTGCTATCTGCAGATGACTGTTAATTTTATTGATCCATTAATAATATAAGGTAGGTAATTTGCTAGGGTTGGTTCTTTAACTTACAGGGATCATATTTTCATAGCTAGATAGAATATAATAGTTTGGAAAATCCAAAAGTGCACGCCTCATAATTTTTTTTAATAATTATTTATTAATTATTATTTTTGTTTATTTAATAACAACTAGCGGGCCGTCCCGGCTTCGCCCGTGGTACATATTTACGTTTTCTCTACATAAAAACCATTCTCGTACTTCAAGGAATATAATAAAAAAAAGAATTATCGAAATCGGTTCAGCCGTTCTCAAGTTATGCGCTTACCAACACATTTTGCGATTCATTTTTATATATAAGATTAAACCACATCGAATCAGACCCTGAAAAATGAAAGGGTTCTATTCCTGAGCATACTCAAGCGTAAGGGCGCTTGTGCACTACAAGGAATTTTACTGTCCGGCATTCCGATTTTTTACGGTCCGGTGTGGCATGAAAAAACCGATGAATTGCTTGTGCACCTGTCCGTCTTTACTCGGATCAGTGCGGTACAGTTCAAGGAAGTTTGGCGGTATAATGCTATCATAAATGATTGTTTTTGCATTTTACAAGAAACGAGTAAAAAATATAGAAGGTGAAATATTATATTATTTCGTTATAATAAAAAGTAAAGTTCCGTAAGAGATTTAAAATGCGTGTTTCACTTATTTATGTATTTTAATCGGTGACGAGGAGCTAAAGCTATTCCCACTTGAACTTTAACTTACCAACACTTACTTAGATAATAATTATAGGTCAATGCTTGGTCAATGTATATAAAATAACAATACCGACTTCTCAAATCTCATTGCCAACTAAAAGAAAGTAAAACAAGAGCTTGCTTTCAATTGGCATATGCAGTAAAAACAGTAAAATCCAAGCAAGTGGGCATTCGAAAACATTTATACCTACAGCGACTCGTAGACACAAAAAACCATCCGGAATAGGGAAAAGTAAAATGTCGGACAGTTAAATTACGTCTAGTGCACAAGCTAGTATATAGATTAATTGCGTGCCATACCGGACCGTAAAAAATCGGAATGCCGGACCGTAAAATTCCTTGTAGTGGACAAACGCCCTAAGAGAAAAAAAAAGATTCTGAAGAGAAGAGAAGAGAAGACATTTTAAGTTTGAAAAATCAGATGTTTTGCGCGAAGTGACAGTAGTACCCACCTCAACGCTTCGCTTATGAGGCGTGCAATATGTACTTAATGTAGATATTTTATATGTTGTTAATCAGTTTAAAATATCCCTATCTTCTTGTTAATATTTTAGACACATCGCGATGTACCATAACATGACCATAACATATTGTTTTCGTATAACAATGCAAATTTGTCGAATGTAATGTTTCATCGCGATACGTGCAGCGGAACGCAAATTACCGTCATTTGAATGGACGGTCAATTTGACAACAAACTGACGAACTAGATTTTAATCAATAATAAAGTTAGTAGAAGTATCCTTTTAGAATATTTTAACCAGAAAAATCACCAAGAATCAAAAAGATTCTTCAAAATCGGTTCACCTAATCGAAAGTTTAGAGGTAACGAACCCTTGATACTGTGGAATTAAAAACGTCCTCCTTTTTTGAAGTCGGTTGAAAAATATTAACAGTTTCATTACTAGGTATATGACAGATCTTAGTTTCAACGCAGGCTAAGCTGGTATTCGTGACTTTCTTTAGAAGAAGCCTTTGTGGGTAAGACGATAATAGGACAAAGGAAAAGTAAGTACTTATGTTTGTTTACATTTATGCCAATTGCTTCTTTTCAATAATTTCATTTCATAATTCATTAGTTCACTACTGCAATATAATGCATTTGAAATTACTTTATATTTTTGGGAATCTTATTTATTACTACCTTCATTATCTTGTTTGATAAACAACCATATTTGCGTGTGACTTGCCATTTAATTATCTAAAAAATTCACACAATAAAAATAATGTTTCGTATGTGTTTAACTTTATTATAGGCAAACATTTACCTACCTTAAATGTTTATTGCAGATATAAAATGCACAATTTATACTTTCACTGTGAGAATTTATTATTAAGTAGTTGAAATATTAATCATTGTCATATTTTACAGAACATGTATTTTGTAACAAATATGTATTTGATAAAGCGTGAAAACGCGGGCAAAGAGCTTGTCAATAATTTACATTTAAAATACATCTATACTAATATTATAAAGCTGAAGAGTTTGTTTGTTTGTTTGAACGCGCTAATTTCCGATTTGAAAAATTCTTTCAGTGTTAGATAGCCTATTTATCGAGGAAGGCTATACATATATTATAATCACGCTAAGACCAACAGGAGCGGAGCGCAGCTAGTATTTTATATTTCTATTCCCGGTTAACCCGTTCAAAGCCGGGACAAGTACCTGATATTTGTTTATTTTAGGCGATATAAATGCAAACGTAAGAGCCCACGCTCTGATTAATTTGCCCAACACTGATTACATGCATCACCTTGAACATATAGCTCAACTATTGCGAATTAATGCATTTTTAAATTAAAAACTATTTAACTCGTTAGCGGTTTTTTAACCTCGACACTATTGGTCATAGAAGGCAAATATGTATTTATTTATTTGAATTCAGTTTGGATGGGATATTCCCTCAAACGAAAAAAAAAAGTTTTATTGCATTTGAGATCTATATTCTGAAAGACATTGATTGATCTCCATACAAGCTTATTTCTACGTTCATCATGATTCATAAGCCTTGAATTCGATTTACAATTTCAGTCAAAATAGGAATATAGAAAAGACTTATATTGTTTGACAATATTCAAAAACTTCTATCGTCAGACTTCATAAAAATCGTGCTAAAAGCAGACCAATCACGGAAACCTAATTTCAAAACAGTAAGCTCGTTCACGTCGGTCGTTGACCCGCGTGCATTGCGTCTGATCATTGTGCAGCAGCCCGTGCCTCAATTATATACATCATTTCATCTTTAGCAATATAAACCCAACGTATAGAACAGCCATCTTGTATCTCGAATGGATTTGAATTAAGAACGCGTTTGGAATTTTTGTTTTTTGTTTATGGTCTGTTGCATTTGACGTTTCTGTCAAGTTATGTCAAAAATCCATAGAGAAAAAAAGTAAAAAAAGAAACGTGTATAATCGTTCTTTAAATGTGTATATTTTGCAATTAACACTGGGGTTTATCAAGGGCAATTGTTTCACCTGCTCAAATGCTGTTTCAAAGTATATCAACATGAAACATCTAGCCTTTGGCTACGTTACTCAATAATGTTTTTAAAAACGAATTAATTGAAATATTATCTATATCATCACTGCTACAAACAGTGAAGGAAATCATCATGATGAATTAGGAAACCGGCATATCCAAGACATTACTAGTTTGGGTAGTCGATAATGAGGCAGGGAAGTCACATAGTCTGGCATATAGCTACGGGAGCTCTGGTGCGTTCTACAAGAGATCCCGGAGTCCCCGCAACCATGCTTTGGGTTTGGCCGTCGAGGAGGTTATAGTGGGTAAGAATCCCACATGCTCTCTTTTTACCCCAAAAGAGAGTATCTTTTGAAAATTTCCTCTCCGTTACCAAAAAAAGACGTGTGGCACTCGGGGACTGCCGCGGTAAAGCTATTGCCGATTGCGTAGCATGCCTTCAAGCCACACCTCCGCGCCCGTCGGAGTGGGGAGCGTGAGGTTTTTCGTTACGCAATTTCTGGATTCGGTCCCCACGCTCAAGGCCCGCGATAGAAGCTATGCAATAGCTTAAAAAAACACATTACTAGTTATGATAATATATGACACCTTGGCTAGATTATCACCTATATCCATGTAATGGTGGATTATGGTCTATGGCGCTGCCTATGGCTTTTGTTCCAGCAGTTGGAACCAATATGAGGCAATGATGATAATGATGTAGGGAACACAATAT
Organism: Colias eurytheme; assembly: GCA_907164685.1. Classification (NCBI taxonomy): domain Eukaryota; kingdom Metazoa; phylum Arthropoda; class Insecta; order Lepidoptera; family Pieridae; genus Colias; species Colias eurytheme. The sequence goes on along the minus strand of CAJQZN010039235.1, from coordinate 19,445 downwards.
TCTATTTAAATACCAAGCAGAAATAATCATCATTACAGTAAGTAGACTTATAACATAAAAGCAAATATGGCGAATCATTAAATATGGCACAATATGCGTAATTGGATTCATTTACAAATTAATGTAATTGTATTGTTCCGGTAACCCAGTATTTCATGTATGTGGTGAAAGTGCAATCATTTAATTCAGACTCGTATTAAATACCCAATTATTTTGGAGGATGACAATGCCAAAAAATTCACAGAAACTGATTTTGCGGGTTTTGCTCTTATTTTTCCGACTGAAATGACATTTAATTAGTCTTTCTATATTTTAATTTTTTTTATCAATCTGTCTGTATGATTATCTGGATTATCTTTGGAACGGCGGAATCGACTTTAGTGAACTGTCGCTTTATGATAGAGAAGTTTGTAGAGGCACATTTTACGTCATATAACATGCTGTGAATAGTCTTCTATACAATATTTTGCCTTAGTACAAAACATTCTACAACATATTTAAAAGTGAAGCACAAAGCAATTAAAAAGGCAGTCCTGACGCAGATGCTATTCACATAGTAACATAGTACTTAATACTTATACTCATTGTTTTGCCGCGAATGCATGTGACCGACCCGTGGTGATAGCTAGGTATTGTCACCTTGTTTGCTCACATTTTTATATGCTAAAGCCTACTGACGGTAAGGAAAATCCTGTACATTCTACTTAGTAGTTATAGGTGCATATACAACAAATAAAAAATATACTTTTTTATTGAATCAAGTAAATATTTTTTTTTATTCATAGGCAGCAATACTGATTGACAGACAAATATTTTGATAATAGATAAAGTTCTAATTATTGTCTGTTAGTCGTGCCTAATTTCTCAAACTTATTGCAGTATAGTTTTATCAGACGATTTTTCATTTGATGCAGGCGCAGTCGTAAGCGTTAGCTAGTCACGAATATATGGGAATCCAATATCCATATACAATAGAACTGTAAGGGAGGTCAGGGTTTTGAATATTTTACATAATTTTCTTATAAGTTAGAAGGGAATTTTTCAAGGAGGCCGATTGCACAAAAAACGTACTGAAGGCAGTTTTTTTTTATTTTAGTGTTTTTAAAAAACTCTTAAACAAAAAAAAAACCTTCGCTGCATTATCAGGAGAAATAATAATTTCGCAACGCACAAAACATAATCTCAAAACACACAAAAACAAATCTACCCTCAAAGTCTTTCATACTCACCACTTACTGCCTTCTAGAACCTTCCACGCACAAATCATTATGATTACAACAATAGCTTTTAATTTTAATCATACATCTCGAGATGAATACAAGCGTAAAAATTACCAATCTAATAATTGAAATGTTCCGTTTCCCTTGGCCACGCATTCGTGCAATTAAGGTCGGCTCGTAACGCACGAAAACATATTAACTAAGATTTTTCACCTCTATGAAGTAATTAATTCATGCAACCGTTGGAATGTACGCTACTATATTGTAGTAGAGGATATACGCTACGTCTGAGGATATAAAACACTGACTGTAACTGTTTTTATGTTTGTCCGGTTCAATATTTGGCTGCTGTGATTGTGACTCGATGATAGAGCGGTATCTAGAGCAATATGAGACTTTTCATCTCTATGTACATCTACCTGTAACATCTATGAAGTAATTAATCGATGCAACCGTTGCATTTACGCTGGCATAGTCTGATCTGATCTGAATACATTCTGATATAAAACATTGACTGTATCTGTATGTATGGTCGGAACAATCTTTGGATCGGTTTGTGGACTCTTACTCCATGATAGAGCGGTATGTAGAGCAAAATGTAGAGGCTCTTCACTTCTATGAAGTAATTATGTAGAGACTTTTCATCTCTATGGAGTAATAAATTGATGCAACCGTAGGAATGTTACGTGCAGTATAGTCTGAGGATATAAAACATTGACTGTAAGTGTATGTATGCCCGGAACAATCTTTGGATCGGTTTATGGACTCTTACTCCATGATAGAGCGGTATGTAGAGCTACTTAAAAGCCTCTATGGCTTTTCACCTTTATGAAGTAATTAATTGACGCAACCGTTGGATTGTTACGATTGTTACTATAGGGTCGTAGACGATATAAAACACTGATTGTATCTGTCTCTATTTTGTCCGGATCAATATTTTGATCGGTTGAATTTACTTGGATTGAAATACTCTATGATAGAGCGGTATGTAGAGCAACATATACCTAGACTCTAGAGGCTTTTCACCTCCATTAAATAATGAATTGATGCAGTTATGCTGGTAACATTCCAACGGTTAACGGTGGTACAGAATATAACACTGGTTGTTGATTAGGGTAGTGTTAAAATATTGTTTATAGTTTAGTACTGAAGATGTTTCGATCTTTCGATATTAGCAATGAATTACAATGAAAAAATATAAAATTTGCATTGATACATAAATCTGGAATATAAAGTACTAGCTTTCCGCCCGCGGCTTCGCCCGCGTTTTCAGAGAAAAACCCGTTCCCGTAGGATTTCCGGGATAAAACCTATCCTATGTCCTTTCTGAGGTATCAAAATATCTCTATACCAAATTTCATGCAAATTGGTTCAGTAGTTCAGGCGTGATTGTGTAACAGACAGACAGACAGAGTTACTTTCGCATTTATAATATTAATATGGATTTTTCCAGTCGTCCTGTTCGAACCTTCACCCTCTTGCAGGTAAGTCACTAACCACTAATTTTATAAGAAACAAAATTATTATAATATATACGCATCTGTACCAGTGTTACTCCATATAAAGGAAATCATAAAATTCTAAGAACGCAGTACACAATTTGATACATTTTCTTCACGCCTTATGTAATATAATGGTAATATTGAAAATTATATTACATTTTGTAATAAACCGACACAGTTTCGTGACGAGCGTTATGGTGCTAAGTGCTAACTTTCATCATAATATTGTTTTTGTTATCCATACTAATATTATAAATGCGAAAGTAACTCTGTCTGTCTGTCTGTTACTCAATCACGCCTTAACTACTGAACCAATTTTCATGAAATTTGGTATGGAGATATTTTGATACCCGAGAAAGGACATAGGCTACTTTTTATCCCGGGAAAATGACGCTATCCCAGAAATCCCACGGGAACGGGAACTATGTGGGTTTTTCTTTCACTGCGCGGGCGAAGCCGCGGGCGGAAACCTAGTCTTCTATAAATAAATATGTAATAATATAAGTGAAAAGTATCTTTAAAATTGGAGTGTTTGTTTTTAATTTCAGAATAACAGCTGCATAAACATAAACGATACATTTATGTGAAAGTTATTAAAATGTTTATATATATAATATGTCTGTCTATGTATTTCTATTTAGATCTATTTTATGTTTACGTAATTATCTTTATGAGTCCAAAACGCTGAACTAATTTAGACGAAGTCTACTTTTTATAGAAATTGAATATGCTATTATAACTCGAAACAAATTTCCAATGGCTTTCATTTCAATGTTATTTCGATCTCGTAATTTGCGTGAAGTCTACACAAACGAAGCCGCGAGTTTATCTTAAACGAAATTACATAACAGTAGAAATTTCTACACTAAAAAAATATACTTCTTAAATTTTTTCTTGTCCTCCGCTCGAATAAGCTTACTTTCATATCAATCATTGTTTAAGAACATAATCAATTGAAAGGTACATGTACCTGTTATATCAATTGTCGGTATGTCTGTCTGTCGTAACATCCTTCATATTGTTTCTACACAATGCATATTATACAAACGAATGGCCGGCAAGCAACCTTGAGCCACCTTAAAGTCTTCGATACAAAATTATTTGATGGATTCACTTTTACCTAGCTTAGGGCAGATTTTTCAATGCTTGGTTAAAACTTTTCCGTCCAATAAAGTATTACACGATAAAATTAAAATGTCACGTAAACTGTCAAATACGGGCAATTAGAATACGTTTTTAAAATGGTAGTTTTATACATTATTCGACGAATAAGTTTTAACCAAGGATTGAAAAATCAGCCCTTATTGAGTTATGTTTTGTTAGCCGTTTGCCTTAATTACAAGAGGGTTCAATCTATTTTCTGTGGTCTTATAACAACAAGGTTCAATCCTCTCTATGATATAAGTTTAGATTATCTCATACCTTCTATGTTTAAGTGATTGGTAGGGATTAAATTGACACGCACGACACTCTTCTAAAGAAATTCTAATCATAATATTAAAACTTAGACTAGATATTTTGGCTTCTAGTTATTTGCCGCCGTTGATTTTAGTATTCGTTTGGTTGAGCTTAACGAAAAAAATATTAATTTCTATAGTTTTACTTCAATTTATAAAATTTAAAAATAAAAAAATACAAAACTGTACCTCCTTAATCGAATACGCTATAATGATGTACATAATTACTTCAAAAAATCATTTAAAACAAGTTATTTATTAGTTTACACGAGCCATTTACAAATGGGTAAATAATCATTGCATATAATTTAAACATAATAAAAAACAAATTAACGGAATCCGCCATTAAAAAGTGTTAATTAACATATACCTACGTAATATTTATATAATATGCTATTTATAGTTTACCTAATAAAATAGATAATTTCTGTTCAAAATATACTAACGTATATCTTTAGCCTGGTTTGTAATCGAATTCAAATAAAACCGGCCAAGTGCGAGTCGGACTCGCGCACGAAGGGTACCGTACTATGGGGACCCCCCTGAATATTTTACTTTTTAAAATTTTTAGCATTTGCTGTTATAGCGGCAACAGAAATACACCATTTGTGAAATTTTCGGCTTTCTAGCTATCACGGTTTATGAGATAGGAGCCTGGAGACAGACAGACGACGAAGTCTCAGTAATAGGGTCCCGTTTTACCCTTTGGGTACGGAACCCTAAAAAGGAGTAAGTTCTAAGTTTACATTTACACATGTATATGTATATATTTATCTGGTGTGTTGTTTGTGCTGAGTCTATAATTTTATGGAACACCAACTAATTTCAGAATTCCTGAATGATAGAGTGATACATAGAACACAGAACCTACACCCTTAGCTCACCCCACACGCTTGAGGACTTTCTATATTATCATCTGCACATATCAAGGAATAACTGTAACGATTTTCAAAACTACACGAATTATTTCCGCTAATGGCTCATTTTCGGCTTAATTTTCTCGGACTACTAGACTAGCGCTTACAAGATTTTTAAAGCTAATTGGAAGTTTAGTATGTAGGTACATAATATATTTATATTACAGTTACAATATAATATATTATAAAAAATAATATAATATAATACATACGTAATGTATATGGAATGCTCTTTTTGGCGCCAAAAAATATAAAACAAAAGAAAAATTCCAGTGTGAATACTTTAAAAATAATATAATAATAGAAGAGCATGTATCACTGTATGGCATTTCCGCTGCACATGTTAAAATGATGAACTATTTAAGATGCGCCGGACATGGGAAAAAGAGAGCTTTAAGCAATCGTCTGTAAAGAACGTTATACATTATATAAATATTTTTAAATACCTGCAATATAAGTGTGTTAATGGGATGAACTTGATTAATTTCATACAAAATGATATTCTAGGCATATCTTTAGTCTTTCATTAATACAGTACTTATAAAGAAAATAACTTCAATAGAAACTAATTATTTCTTATACCAAGAGAAAAAATAACCAATAACCTAAATCATTAAAATTCAAATGTATTGTACGTACCTACTTCATACATATACCACAAATATTACCACTCTTGATTGTCTTGACAATATTTTTATCATCATTCTCTATAAAATAACGACAAATCTAGACACAATTTGAACTATTCAATTAGGTTCATACAAATATATTGTACTCGTACGTGGGTAAACCGGATTGTTAAGAAACGCTACAAAGAAAAAAGTAGAATGGCATTTCACTTCACTGAATTGACCTCGCTGTCTTGGCTCATTGACGATTTCATTCATCATACTTGTATTGATATTAATGTAGATTATTGGAGGCTTATATTTCAGTTGTGTATCATCGAAATAAATAGATTGCGAATCAATATTTTAGTAAAGAAACAACGAAACCGCCTTCAAATTGTCAGACCTAGACAAAATATGGGATCAACCAAGTCTCTAGCCCTCAAAAAAAGAGGAATCAAAATCGGTTCACGCAGTTGAAACTTCTAAGGAAACCAAGCAAAAAAAAAAAACAATACCTATATACCTAAGTAATTGAGGACCTCCTCCTTCTTTTGAAGCCGGTTGAAAAGTATCCCAAAAGTACCAAGTACACTCTACATCCGGTAAAGTAAACATCTATCGACTATTTTCTTCTAATACAGTATTTGTTTATTTTATCACCAATGGCTCTCTGATGACTACATAGACATAAATACCAATAAAATACATTTTGTGCCAGTTAGAAATAATTTAGCTTTCTACCAGTGACAGAATATCAAAATCGGGTATAGAGATTAGTTCCTATAATCACGCAAATTTGTAATTAAAACGTTATCTAATTTAAACAGATTTGTAAGAATCAAATATATGAAATTCAATATACCAATAAAATATTTGGTCATCATTTGCGAAATTTAATAGCAATATTTTTTACATAATTATGCATGAAATGAATACTTTTCGTGTGACTCATTTAAAATATTGAGTCATTTGAATTATTTTGTTAAATAATAGAAAAGAGAATGTAGAAGACAGCATAATCCATACTAATATTATAAATGCGAAAGTAACTCTGTCTGTCTGTCTGTTACTCAAATACGCCTAAACTACTGAACCAATTTGCATGAAATTTGGTATGGAGATATATTGATACCCGAGAAAGGACATAGGCTACCTTTTATTGCGAAATATGTACCACGGGCGAAGCCGGGGCGGACCTCTAGTGATAAAATAAATTCATAAATAGTTTCTGATATCTTATACGAGAAACGAACGGAAGAAATTGTTTTGTTTTAGTTAGTTTGAACATCCAAATCTTGTAAGTTTGAGATGAACTAACGAAACGATATTAATTTATCTGAATTTGAGATTAAAATTCGAGAGCTAGGTCTTAACTGTTGTTCCTCAAAGGACCTTCTATTGCCAAGTTTTCTTTCGCGACAGAAAGTAGTTTATACTTTTTCAATATTTAATCCATTTCACTATCAAAATTTTTATAGAATCTTCTTATTCGATGCAGATTTATTATTTGAAATCTTAATAAATAGGTGGAGACCAATTGAACCTAATATTTTTAATTCGCATGGATTATGCTATAATTTAATTATGTGTGGTAGAAAGAAACTTCTAAAAACTCATTGTTAGGTTATAAGTATTAATAACGACATTACCAAACATTCGATGACCCAATACCGTATAGACAAACGCAATCGAACCAAAGACAATTGAAAACAATTGATTTCAAACAAAGCAGTTTGTAAACATATGTATAGCGTGTATATCATATAACAAAGTGGCCATATATGTTTTTATAATAATAGTTTAGGTACATGGTGACGATAGTAATTTTTTAAGAGAAGATTTTAGCGAACTTCTTAAAATTAACAAGTAATAAAAAGTTGGAATTTTAGAAAAGCACGATACAGTTTGCTCATAAAACGTCAAAAATGTGAAAAAGCCATTCCAAACATAACATAACTCCATAGGTATTTGGAATGTTAATACACCATATACCACAACTTTCTTCGTTCCAAAGCCTAACCAGTTCACTCCTCTTTACAAAACGTATTGTATAACAATACTCTACCTGTATATCAGTTAATCCAATACAGCACAGAACACATCACTAGCACTATTTATTTATATTCACTGCGGGAGCAACTGGCACACGTGCGCGCACTCCGACGTATGGTCATCAACTGATGGTACCTACACCGCTGGTGGTACGCAATGACCTACTAAACTGGAAACGGGTGGTAGAATCAATCCTTCAGAACGCTTTTGTTCAAGGACAAAAGGATTAGAACTTTCGCTTGTGTAGACTGTTGATCGGAATCCGGGGTTTTTGTTAATGCATATATATGAGTAAGCAGAACTCATTACTGGTTTCGGGTAATGGATTAGATAAAGTGGTAAATACCAGATGCTTTAAAAAATGTTGCTTTTCCCACGGACAACTGCGAAACGAATAATTACCAATGTCTCTACTATTAATAATTGTCCAACTAGAGAAGAGATTGTACGCGAAATATGGTCACACAGGATAATATGAAGAGTTCATTTATCTCTCAAAATCGAAAGGAACAAGACATATTGAAGCCCAAACCATAATATGAAAAATGTATTATCTGGACATGATCAAGGCTAAACCGATTAGCAAACCTTAATTTAATTTGCCGACAATTTGGCTCCATTTTTATTGTCTACAGGATAACATTGGTGTTCAGTATAATCTACTATAACCTTAGATCATACTATAACCGTTGCTCAAAATCAAAGTTATACATGATTCAACTAAGATTCATACTTCTTTCAGAAACGCCTTAAAATCGTCAAAAATCTAAATTTGACCATATGGCGGCATGAAATTATGTAGTGATGATATATTTCTTAAGCAGGATAGTATAATGCAGTGTGCACAAAAATCTTTAACGGAATGGTTACATTCACTCCATTACCACCGGTATGCAGGTCAGCGGTAGGCCAGCGGATCACTTCGCTATTCACCTTCTATAAGCCATCTTCATACGAATAGGGTTTCCGTAAAAACGGATTAAGTAATGGATAGGAATCGTAAATGTATTATCACAAAATTCCCGCTAGCCAATTAACGGTATTAAAGTAATTTTATGTAAGGTTAATGTCCAATGATTTGTTAATGTAGCGGTGGCTAAAAATTGTAATGTTAGGAACCATCGTTTATTGAACTTCAATCCTGCTTTATGAAACAGGTGTCGTTCGTCCTGGCTTCGCTCTTATTACCACAGCCCACAGGGAAAAAAAAAATAGGGTCCATGTTAGAAAAAATGTAGAGGTGTCTTATGAAATAAAAAGTTTTTTAATCGATATAGTAAAAATTACAACAAACAAAATATTATTCTTTCTAGATATTCAAATAAACGCAAGAACGTTGCAAGTGTGAAGAGCAACTAAGATACAATTTTTTGTTCTATGTGAACTAATAACACGATTGCAAGCCTGACATTTAGAAATTGCCACATATTGTGATTAGAGTACATTTAGAGCTATTACGCACTGTCGACCAGTCGCCTAACGGCGACTGGACTTACTCCTGGTCGACTGACGACTAAGTGCGCAAGCCCCTATTTAAACTATAGTAAGTCACAGTCGCCGGCGACTGAGTCGCCAGCGACTGGTCGACAGTGCGTAATAGCTCTTAATAACTAATAAGGTAGATAATGACTTAAGCTTTAATTCGGATACTGCTGATTGAATTGGTAATGGTCTAGAACTCTAGAAGCTCTGTTTATTAAAGGCAGAAGATTGAAAGAAACAATAAAAGTAATAACTTTACACATTTATGCATAAGAAATTGCAAAATTTATACAAAAGCCGAAAAAAATCCAACAATAAGGCAATATTAAGATTACAAGGAAAGAAAAATGTTTCAATGACCAAACTGTTACTATTAGAATTTATAGTGACGAAGAAGTTGCAAATATAATTTATTTGAAAACAACTGTATTTGTTGTGAGTTGTGGTACATTGTGAAATTGTAGTGACGCTGTTTACGTTTTTGCACGTGTATAGATCTCAAAAGATAAATCTAAATTGAAATAATGACTGTTAATTATGAAGTGATTAAAAAACTCAAAACTAACTTAACTTATATCAGCTTACGTCCAATTTTATATAACACTAGCTTTCCGCCTGCGGCTTCGCCCGCGTTTTCAAAGAAAAACCCGCATAGTTCCCGTTACCGTGGGATTTCCGGGATAAAACCTAGCCTATGTTACTCGTGGATAATGTAGCTTTCGAATGGTGAAAGAATTTTTAAAATCGGTCCAGTAGTTTATGAGCCTATTCATTACAATCAAACAAACAAACAAACAAAGTTTTCCTCTTTATAATATTAGTGTAGATGTAGATAATTAATAATTATTAGCACTTTTTCTAGATGGAAATTCAAATTAATTTCGTTACCAGTTCAGCAGTTTATTAAAACTCTACCAAACATTAAGCTAACAAATTGTATTTCTTGTCTTTATTAATGGTTTAACTTAATAAAATTTAATATTAATTGACTGGAAAATTTGATCTTCAAAATAAGTTAAGTCATGTTTTCAAAATTATTCTATCCTGTTTGAAGACACTCATCTATTGCTAAAATGGTGAAGGGTCTAAATTGAAAACTAAATGTAGGTTGCAATTACTTTACAGCAAATAGTAGGTATATGTATATGTGTAGTGAGAAAATTACAGTAATCTTCAAGAGGATTATCATTAACTCAGTCACGATGAAAACAGTATGTTTTTATGCAGTCATCATTTACGCTCGATTGATTTAAATGATATTCCGTTTTCATTTTATACTTAATCATTAATATGTGTAAAACTATAGGTGAGAAAAGTAATGGGGTTAGGAGAACATAAACGTGAATTCAATATGATTTTTTACAAAAGTTACTAATTGGATGAACAAAACGTATATTACTCTAATTAGAGACTTAGTTATTGTATAGATATAGTGCAATTAATACCAATTATTCTCTTAAAACTAGGGATGTAACGATACATGATTTTGCCGATACGATACCGATACCGATATTTGTAGTAATGTATCGGCGATACCGATACCGATACCGATATCGATGGCTTGGTAGAAAAATAAATAGTGAATTATGCATAAAAAGTTACCAACATTTAACAGAGACGACTGTTAATCGTATTCTTTCAAATAAAAATGCCAAATCAAAAAACAACAAAACCATTTATTTTAGTATTACTATTTTACGAAGTCAGTTAAACTTTAAGTAATACACATACAATCAGTACCTAATAAAAGTTTACTATATTGGTAGAGTTTTTTCAGAAAACAAAGTGCGCACGCGCGGGCGGCCTCCCGCATCGTTCATTGGGCGCGGATTTTTGAATTATTTGATATAAAAAAAATTGATTGTTTGTAAAGTAGGTTTACGATCGAGATGTTTACGTGATAACATAATGCAGTGGCAGCGCTCGAGATGAAACGGGAGATCGGTCCGTCTCTCTCTCGTTATACCTGCGATCGCGCTCGTGAGGTTTTGGTGTGACACAAGTTTATGAACATGTCACCCGACTAAAACGATTTTAAAAACGTTATCACGTTAAAAATTAAAAAAATTCAAAATTATTTATTTCTTTCCCTTACCTAAACAAATTTGTGATTGGAACACTCCTAGTATGCAAATAAAATGCTTGTGTCAGGAGGTTCCGCTCTTCCTTAACACTATTATAGAAACAGAATATATAAATAACTAATATATAAACAGAAATATTACTTTAGGACACAGGCTATTCACGGAGGTTCTGTTATTTTTGTACATGATAGTGTAAAATGTAAAGAACGAACTGACATTGTTAGTCTTTCTGTAGAACGGACCATTGAACTGTCCTGTGTGGAGCTGGAGCGTTATATTATTGTTTGCGTTTATAGACCCCCTTCCAGTGACTATAATATGTTTGAGACAGTCATGGAAGAAATATTAAAGCGTTGAAGTAGGAGTAAAAAAAAGTTATAGTATGTGGTGATTTTAATATTGATATACTTTTACAAACACAAACGGCAACACGAATTGTTAATTTGTTTCAGTCATTTAATCTGTATAAACTTTTTAATGAACCCACACGAATCACACCTACTTCTGCAACCTGTATTGATAATATATACTGCGACTGCAACTGTTTAGAGAAAAATATTCTCAATACACTCACTTCGGATCACTGTGGCCAGAAAGTAGTTTTAAACAATATGAATGAATACAATGCAAAAACATAAAAGAAAAGAAAGAATTTAATAAAAAAATATCGGTATCGGTTGATTTATTATCGGCGATACCGATATATCGGCTTGCCGATATATCGGCCGATATATCGGTATCAGTATCGGTATCGTTACATCCCTACTTAAAACGTATGATTTTCTGATTTTGCAGGGGCCGTATTATGGCCGTATACGACCTATTATTTCCAGACAGTTTACAAATTCATATTATACCATAAGTAACCATGGTTGGTTATTGCGATCATATTATGAATTTGCCATTTAGCTCAATTTCACGGCGTAAACTGTCTGGAAAGAAGAGGCCCCTGTCCTATTTTCAAGAGGTTCGAAAATAATGAGACAGAGTCTTTATCTTCGCTGTATATAATATTCAAGAAAAATTTCGTAACATAATACTATTAAACCAAAAATTGATGTTAAAGTAAAGATTATAAAATACGTTTATGCAACGATTATCGAGCTTATAGCACACTTATACGGTAAGATGAGTCGTGTAATGCAAACGGGCTATCAAATTACTGTTTAGGAAGTGAAGTCACGGTAAGGTTTCCTTCCTTACGGCTTCTTGTTTATTATCTTTTAATATATTCGCGTTAATAGGAAAATAGATGCGATTCATTTGTTTATCGAATAGCTAGAAGTACTTTCGATTTTCTAGTACGAGATTTATGTGTATTTGCTATCAAGGTGTGAAGTTAACCAGGAACTGTGGACTACAGTTATGAAGATTCTGTATGTTTATAAGCATTTCATAATGAATTCAAAAATGTTGGTATACCTATAACTTGAAAGTATCTTCATATAGTTGGATGTATCCCATCCATGAACGTCTCTCACTATCAAGCTGAAGATCGGGAATAGCCATTTAAAAAGTAACGAGAGATTATGACTCGACTGAATATTGGCAGACCAAAGTAGTGCTCGTTTTCATTTGGAAGCTTTGAATACTTCTAATACGTACTAGTAATTAAATGCTTTATGCTGCTGAACATCAAGTACTTATATTTTTAAATTTAACAGAATCACGCTACAATTCAACGTAGGTATTTAGCAACTTCCAAGACCGTAAAATACAAACCTTAGATATGAACCTGTGCAATGCAATCTATTTACATGTAATATCATTACATATTGTTACATAATTACTTTCGCAATAAACAAGATCGTATTTCATAAGTAATATCTATACGAACTGCCCATCGGAATGTTTTATACTTCCTTGTGTTTCAAATTATTGAAAGTCTTGCCCTAGTGGAGATGGAACCTAATAACCTGGGATTTAAGTTATTAAATAGGGTATGAGTATTTAAAACGGATATGAGTATTATTAATGTTTTAATTTATGCTCAGACTCATATTAAAGATAACATTTGTTGAGCAGCAGTACATCAATACTGTTACTGGAAACATTATTAAAATCTGACGATCCTCTAGAGTCTAGAACATTTCGTCGTGAATTTGTTAAACGTAGTTTTTAACCATGAAATTGAGCTCTATATTATTTATATTCTGTTTTTTTTTTTTTTAAATAAAAATTCTTTATTGACAATAGAATACAACATTTTGAAATACTGAAGTCTCTGACTCCCAAACTAGGTAAAACCTGTATGTCAGGAGTCAGATGATGAATTTACAATGAACTTATAATTATAATGTAATATTAACTGACATGTTGACCACGGTATTTACTATTGGGTTCTTTTCAGTTTGTAGAAGAGATTAGCCGTAATTACGTTCTTCCATTAACAAACGATTTGCTTTATTATGCAAATATAGACTTTAGATTTCAGAACATAAGATATAATGGAATAAATAGATGTGTTGTAATATGGTTGTAATCCACTGCACTAATCTTAATATATATAAATCTCATGTCACAATGTTTGTCCTCAATGGACTCCTAAACCACTTAGAGCTATTACGCACTGTCGACCAGTCGCCGGCGACTGGACTTACTCCTGGACGACTGACGACTAAGTGCGCAAGCCCCTATTTAAACTATAGTAAGTCACAGTCGACAGTGCGTAATAGCTCTTAACCGATTATAATAAAATTCGCACACCATGTGCAGTTCGATCCAACTTGAGAGATAGGATAGTTTAAACATGTAGGTACCACGGGCGAAGCCGGGGCGGACCACTAGTAAAGTAATAAAAGAAAATATTAGTTTATGAGTACACTCATATTGCGTTAAGTAGGTACTAATTGCTGGCCTTGTTTTTAATAATTGAATAGTAAAATGAGATTATAATGGATAATATGTTAACTTTTGTATTGGAACTTGGACGAGAGAGTTAATAGACAACGAAAAGCATCAAGTTTCCTTTGAGCATATGATATAAACAAGCATATGTAGTTCAAAGACAATATAAACGAAAATAAAAATAAACTTAAATGTCACGATTCTGCAGGGGAAATCCATTTCTGAATGCATTACTCTTGGTTAATATAAAAAGCAATTGCAATGCCTACGGGAAATTGCAAAGTGCATTCCATCATCGTGTGAAGTGTCAGATGAAATAATGGATTTTCCAGACGAAACTATTATGAGTAGGTACTCACCAATTAAAAATAAGGTACATACTCTCTACCTATAATTAAAAATACCGTTATAACATAAAGAGAAGAATTATTTCATTCATGAAACTTGCAAGAAACCATCTGGACTTAAATCAAAATCAACGATGTTTACCTAAATCTAAATGAATTCATCAACAACCCACATAGAACCTGCTGAAAAAAACAAAATATACAACAAGAACAAAACCTAATTTAAAAATAAAAAAGAAATGGATACACATGAAGCCCACTTCCCTCACATTTTAGATCGGAATGCTGGGGGACCGGGCGGCCTCGGTCATGAATGCACGATTCTAGCTTTAGGATATGAGGAAAATGTTTATCTGCATAATATTAAGTCTATCGTAATAATTCATCTTATTTAGTAATTGTGTTGATTAGTATTTTCTTGTGTATAAATCGCGTTTGTGTGTATGCGAATAAATCGCGTTTAAAACCCGTTAAAGTCTTTAATTTCTAAATAGTTATGTATTACATATATTGATTTTAAGGAATTCAGTGTGTATATTTTATAGAAATTCAAAGTGCTTTGACATCTGCATATATTCTGCATACATAGAGCCGTGAATCATTTTCTAATAGTTAGTTTTGTTTGTTATAACAGGACAATTAAGTTGTTGAGTATATATATTGAACTTGAATAAATGTTATTCAGTAATCAGTGCCCCGCGGTTTTACCCGCATTGCTTCGCTCTTATTGGTCTTAGCGTGACGACATATAGGCCTTCACCGAAAGAATTTTTCAAATCGGACCAGTAGTTCCTGAGATTAGCGCGTTCAAACAAACAAACTCTTCAGAAAATAAAATCATAAAAAAGGAGTAAAGTTTAGTTGTTACAAACAAAATAAAGACAGATATACTTTATGAAGCACAAACAAGCACACAAATATCACACGAATCATCTGTCATGTAAGGGCGTAAACATAGAAATCTAAATAACAAGACACTAGAAGTCGTAAGCGCGCGTGACATTGTCGCCGCTCAGGTGGTTACCATTCCACAAGTCTGTTCGTCGCTTGGTGGTCGCTTGTTCAGTTGTTTCTGACACGTGCGTGAGTAAACATGGTGTTTTGCAGCATTTCCCAGTGCGGAAATTCTTCCATAAATTGTAATTATACTAATAAAGGAATAACATTTCACCGGCAAGTATTTTTGTTTATAAATATTGCCGTTTTTCCTTAAAATTAAACAATATTTACAAGCAATACGAATGACACAGTCAACCGTTCCTCTCATCACGTTTAGCTATACATTGCCTTTTACTATTGTCAACATCTGACAGGTCGGTTGTTATAACTGCCAGATGTTATCAAATGACAATTACAAGAAGCAATGTACTGCATTGTTAACGATAAAGAGTAAATAGTCGCAAGCTAGTGATGTGATGTGTTAAAATTTTTCGATATCGTAATACGATGTTTTTTTGCGTAATATGACGACTGATGGAATAATTGGATTATATTTTAATTTGAATTCTATTTTATTTTTATAACTGATATATAACTGGTACTGGTAAAAAATTTACTGTCAAAGCGAAATTTACTTACTTACTTTTTCTGACCGAAATTCCGAGTTAATCCATACTAATATTATAAATGTGAAAGTAACTCTGTCTGTCTGTCTGTTACTCAATCACGCCTAAACTACTGAACCAATTTGCATGAAATTTGGTATGGAGATATTTTGATACCCGAGAAAGGACATAGGCTACCTTTTATTGCGAAATAATATGAACCACGGGCGAAGCCGGGGCGGACCTCTAGTATTTTATAATACAAATAAAAATAACTACATATGTTAAAACAACCGACTTCAAAAACGGAAAAGTAAAAAATGAAAAAGATTTGATATTATTAATTACTACATATTATTTAGATGTGCTATTTACTGTATAGATTTGATGTCGGTGCACGGGCTTTATGCTCAGTGTTTAGTGCTTGGCACCGACTTCAAACCTATATTTTAATAAATAGCACATCTAAATATTATGTAGTAATTAATAATATCAAATCTTTTTATTATTTACTTTTCGTTTTTGATGTCGGTTGTTTTCAACGTAGTAAACAACGTAATCCAAACTCGATAAAGTTGAGTCAATATATTACTGAATTCCTATAGCCACCTTCCGATTCCATCATCAAATCAGCTCTATGTCATGATAATGTTTCATCGCTGTAAAATTTACATACGTATACAAAATTTCAGAAAATGAATCAAAGTTACTTGCTACATTTCAATTAAGTCATCGAGATCAGAAAAAAATGCTAATAAAATAAAAACTAGCGGGCCTATCCGAAAAAAATACAATTTAATGGGACCAATTCGACACCATTTCGCATCAAACAAAAAAAGAATCACGTAAATCGGTTCAGAAACCTCGGAGTGATCGGTGTACATCAAGAAGGTGTACATACATAAAAAAAAAACATACCAGCCGAATTGATAACCTCCTCCTTTTTTTGAAGTCGGTTAATAACTTTTAAATCTCTTTATAAACTACTTTCGTTGCGCTCTTGTTCTATCTCTTCACGCCGCGCCGTACTCCAGCAACACTCTTTCTCTCACTCTCACTTTCTAATAGATTTTGAATTTTTTGTTGTATGTGTATTCGGGACATACTTATAATATTATAAATGCAAAAGTTTGTCTCTGTTGTCATTCCTATGTTATAGTGTAAAAGGGCTCGCAGTACATTTCCGATCTTTAAATTTATACTTTCAGCAGGAAATGCTATCATGTGGAACGATTTTTTTTAGGACACAATATGTAATTGTTATAACTCTTATAATTTTTGGTGGTTTGGCGCGGTTCTGCATCAGGTGTTCGAGATTTTCAAATTTAAACTCTCAGTTTCTAAACCCCCTCCATTTTTTTAAATATATAATGTACAGACACTGTTTTATTATTTGTATATATAGATAAATAAATATTTAAGTACATAACATGTTTTTATTTCTTATACCTATATGTACAGTCTGCTGTGGGCCCACGAGATGAGCCTACCACTGTATTAAAATCAACAACTATATATTTCTTATTTGTTAACTATCACTTAACTATCGATAACAAGGCTGATGAAGTCTACATCACTAAAGCGTTGAATGAACGTTAATGAAATTTCAACCTTATTTCTATGTGTTGAGGTTAAAAGTTATATCTATCAAAAATTAACGCCCTCTGTTGTCGAGTAGCCGAACTTTTTCGTATTTGAAGTTTCTAAGCAAAAGGAAACAAAACATCTTACGTACCTAGGGATGTTATACTAAAATAAACCGTAAAGTCGTGTGTTAGGGTACATATTAAAATGCGAAATTTATTATTTATGTTAGTTTTCATTAAAATGAAGCTGTCCAATAAAAGGCATAGTTTACTTGTGTGAACTGTCTAGATATCGATTTAAATGTGTGGATTTTGGCGACAGTGGTTTTCATACTAATTATGACATTACAGCACTTCTATGTGTCTTGTTATTTAGATTTCTATGGGCGTAAAGATACAAAATCAACGTAAAAAACCTATTTTACAAACGTGATACCCTTGAGAGAAGCCAGAGACAAAAAGGTGTGTTTTTCGCAGAGCCAGACAGTCTCGGTATTTAATGCCATAAGTTATTTTGATGGCTAGGTTTTAGAAGTTTGACTGAATCAAGCATGATTACATAGTATGTGATTATTTTAATTGCCTCGTTATTAATGTATTCGAAGTATCTCAAACTTGTGTCGGTCTTTGAGATTTTTATTAAGATAAAATCTATCCGGTCTCCTCCAAATTAGGAATTTTTCCCAATTCTGATTTCCTATGCGACGAATATTTTACAATCTACCTAATAACAAAAACTGAAATGCCCATCCCAGCGCCAAATGCATTTGTTAGTGCCAAAGAGCAGGCAATAACACGGAAACATGGCGACTATAAACAGGCCCATCCCTTAGCGAATTAATGCATCGTACAAACCAGTCAGCAAAGTTTAAGGTTAGTCAGGAAAAGGGGAAAGTTGTTCGGTCGTTGCACCGCCGCACCTGTGGGCTTCCAGACTTGCCATTTCATCACACCGGTTCGTAAATTACCGCACGGGCAAATGTTTTTGCACTTTTTCTGAATCAGCGCCATCTAGTTTCACTTTCATGTAACTGCTTTATTATGAACGAGAATTCTTGTATAATGGTCGTATTGTTTGCACCTTGGTTTGCACAGTTGATGGAGATGTACTGCTAGTCACTGAGTTTTTCTATTTTAAGTATTGAATTCTTTCGCTACTGATTATAAATGCAAAGTTTAAGTACCTATGATAAACTATTACCTATTTAGGGAATGCCTCTTTCATAGATAATATTTCCAAACGTTTAACTTTAAGCCCGGGTTCTCTTGGTGTTGTCGTATTTCACATAGACAACTGTTAAAGTGACAGATCACTGGTTTAAAGTTAAACTGTGTTTAAATTGTTTTGTGGTAAGACCAATTGTTTTAAAAGGTGGATATTGAGCGGTTAAGAGGTTTTCTTGCATCTACTTGGATGAAACTTTTCAACAAAATAACGTCGTGAACAGCATGGACGTAATGAATATTTTATATTTTATAAGTTTACAAATTAATCATTTAATTATACACGATGAGAATAAATAGAGAACCGGTAAAAGTAAAATCATGACATAGGAAATAATTATTGAGCACTAATAAATATTCACATTATGTGGGAAACGCATAAATCATATATGTTATTTGCATGTTAATATGGATATTAATTAACGTCATATTAGTTTGTCAGCTTGATCGAAAAATACATATCTTCTTTATATATAAAAATGAATCGCAAAATGTGTTGGTAAGCGCATAACTCGAGAACGGGTAGACCGATTTCGATAATTCTTTTGCACGCCTCATAAGCGAAGCGTTGA
>CAJQZN010039233.1:22132-34490 GCA_907164685.1 Colias eurytheme | reverse complement strand
GTTAAAAAAATAAAAAAATATACACAAATGAAAGGTTATTCCATCTTTTTTAATATTCGACATGTTTGAATTGCTTCTGCAAGAATTGACAGTGCAAAACGGCATTTTTAGCGGAGCACTCGCAGACGTCCTTTCGATGTTTTACGAATACGCAGAGTGTTCGTAATCGATTACGCAAGTAGTTTTTATGAAAGCATAAGATTTTTCGATTCTAATAATCATATACCTCGGCAAAAGGGGAAACGCCTGCGTGCCTATCCATTACTTAATGATCTAAGCTTATCGTAATTTTTCTGTCAATCGAAATTTCCCTAACTATTGTTAAAATCATTTTTCTAATCTTTCTCCGCACAAATGCAATAGTTCACCCAACCTTACCATCACAGTAAACATTATCAATGAAAGCAAAAGATACTCCAACCATAAAGTCCCTTGCAGCCGCCAGGTCTGTCCACGGACGGCAGGAAGCGGTCACTCCTGGCAGTGATTGCCAGGGAGCAGCACTACGCAACTTGCCTGCAGTTTGGCTTAGTGCGTTTTGTCACACCGCTGGCTGAGAGAGCGGATCTGATCGCTCCTAGCGACCATCAGTTATTATTCCAAAATATTGAGGAGGTAAGTAATATGATAATTATAGAAAACAATAGATTAGATGAGAATGTAGAAGAGCTAATGAAAGGTGGAGAGATAATGAAAGAAATACAATGTAGGTTGAAAATATAGGGATATAAATGAAACAAAAACATATTGTAGACACAGTCTAAACTTAGTAAAGTCTATGTTTAATTCAATGCATAAAAATCCATATACTTTTATTCAAGATAGTTTTATAAAAGAAAGAGAAGTTCAAACCGATACAAACTGGATTCAGTGAAAATAGCTCTAATTAATCAACAATCAGCCTCTAATAAGTTTAAATTGAATTAATTCCAGATTTTTAGGCTATCAGAAGATATTTTAGATCAAGTGGTTCAAGATGACGGGGAAATCCAAACATCAACGGTAGTCGCTGTGTATTTACAAAAAACGCCTGTGTTCCTTAGCCTTTATAAAAAATATTGTTTGGGACTGAAAAGAGCGGATTGTGTGCTAGTAAGTATTATGTAACGTTTCGTATTTATTCCCAAACTTGACTCGACTCTTTATCAGTTTTTTTGTTGATTACGATTTCTATACTACTGTATTTTCAACAAATTTAAGCTTCCAAATTCCGCATCAAATTTAGCATATAAATAACAAATAAAAAAGCTCTCCTCATTTCTCATTTATTTTTCAAGGTAAAAAAATCAAAAGACCCCAGCGGAGCCTTCTCTCGATTCTGCACAAGTCCCCCTATACCGAGAAGAAGGCCTGATATAACGTCCTTAGTGCACAAACCACTGGAGCAGTTCCGTGAGCTCTTGAGGCTGATGCGGGCTGCGGCTGTTGGTAACGGCTCTGGACCTTACGACCAGCTGGAGAAGAAGCAACTCCAAGTTATTGTAGAACAATTACAGGTACTGTCATGCCCTTACTCTTTAATACCATTTTATTTAGTTTAGAGCTGTTTGCTCCAGATTTAAGATATAGCCAACATCCTGGTTCACTTTTTACAATATTGTTGATTGTGGCAAAATGTTGGCAATATTTCAAAAAGTTCCTTTTCTATGCCAAAATTATTCAAAATCAGTAATAGGTGAAAATAATAAGATTGGGATACTTAAATTGCTTACTGAATAATATTAATGAATTCAAGAAACATAATTAGTTTTCAAAATCTAAAGATATTTAAATATTCTAATTCTATATTATGTCTGTGTCTTTATCATTTTCCTAACATGTTCATATTGTTCTACAGAGTGGTTATCAAGATGTAACAGCTGGTTCAGGTCTAATGGGACTAGCTGGTGATGGCAAACCCTTACTGTCCGTAGCTGATCTTGAAAGTAGACTTGTGTTCACTAGATGTAAGGTAAGTCAAGTCGCACGTCATTTTTTTTTCAATATTTTATACGTTTTGACCGTATTTCATCGTCGTCGTCATCATTGTTATTCTTTGCGTTATTTTCAATAAATGTTGTATAGTTTGGAATTAATTTCAGACTTGATTTAATTTTCAATGGCTTCCCAATATCTTGCGGTGTACGTATTTTAGAGATCTTTAAAACTAATTCAAATAACATACGGTATGTAACTAAAATTAACATTTTTTTCAGCCCTTCGTACTTAGCACTGCAGGGCGGCAATGGATATTTGGAGGGGAGCTGTCTAGAGTCGAAGGAAGAACGGTCAGACCCTATTGGGCGCTATTATTCTCAGACCTTCTTTTGTTTGCTACCGTCTCGAGGGACAGGGTATTATTTGTCACAGAAGAACCGGTTGCTTTAGCCACTGTTTCGGACGCTCAGTTTAATGTTAGAAAAAAAGGTAAGCAAGTTTCTTGTCTAATTATTTATAGCCTATCTAGACAAACATCTTTATGAAAATTGCCTCAGGTGGTGTGATAATAATTTATTTCTTTTTTCGAATATTTAATGATTGTTAGGAAGAGGATACAATTTTTTCAAGTCCTTTCTTCTTGCAGCGACGGAATTTCGGCTAATCCTTGGTCGAGCTGGTGGGGAGAGTCCACTCGTGTCCTGTGCTCCCAGAACTCCTGGCAGACAACGACCAATAGTGCTTCGAGCACCGTCTATTGATTTAAAAGCCGTGTGGCAGAGTTTATTGCAAAGGCAAATGTAAGTAATTTTTATACAATATAGTATATACTTACTTCACCTTATTGGTCCTAAAACTTTACAAGTACAAATAAACTGATCAATCAAATTATAGATTTAATAAGCACAATCACAGCCTTAAGCACAATTATTATAACATTATTTTAATCGATTAAAATTATGAGTTTATGTTAAAATATTTTTGTTGCTATGAAAATTAAAGTTTTACCACAGTTTTTATATTGACAATCAAAGAAAATGAATTCAATATTTTATTAAAGTTTGATTTATTATTGTTACAGAAATCGAGCGCATACAATGTCAGGGACACCACTAGGCTCTCCACTGGATTCCCCAGACCCGCAACTGACCTTCAGCCTGGCGACACTCGACTCACAGCAACGACAGGTATCAGCCTCCAGTATACAGCGACACTCGAGTCTCGCGCTATTACCAGCAAGCTCCTACCGTTCCCATCTAAACATGCTCGTCGAAGAACGCCCAGAAAAAGAGGTCCGAGTTAGTTTTGATGTTCGAACTGATTCAGATTCCCCTCAGCCCCAACCCGTTAGAGGCCCTCTAGCTACAGTATGGAGAACTGCCCCCACACCAGAAACACCATCTGCCAATCTTTCACCGGCCGATTCACAAACCTTCTCTTCTCACTTTGTGTCAACATCTAGCATCGAAAAGAATGGAGAACCTGCATCCCCTAGTGCCCTACTCACTCCCGATGGCCCAGAAGATTATTCTGGACATTCCCCATGTCGGTGGGAGTCGTTTGAAGCCGATTTAGCACTCGCTGACTTAGATGTCGATCCTTCCTATAAACATGATGTTGAAGAACGAATATTTTTACCCGATGACCCCCTTCTACCTCGTGTAGCTCTCCCAGAAAGGCCAACTCCTCCCGCGTATCTAGAACTTTGATCTGCGGAGTCGGATCCGGAGCTAGTAGACTCTTGCTTTCCCCGGATTCATAGTAAACGCTGAACAGTGTTTGCCCCAAATGTTAGTACAACAATGTGTCAAACTCGTTAAGAAATATTGAATGTGGTAGTGTTCACGGCGTCTATAGATTGTTACGTTCTCAAAACCTGAGAGAATATATTCTTAGGAGATTTAATTGGATTGTTAATAATTGCTTATTGATAATAAGGTTGTGGTAATAGATTTTGAGAGACATATTTTCGAATATTGCCCGTAATTTTCCAAAGAAGCATTTTAAAAATTACTCTTAGACTAAGTCCCGAAACGACGAAACAGAGCTAGGCACTAACAAGTAAAACTGATTAAAGAACTGACTTTCCAAATGGTTATAATGTTACTGAGCGTATAATCATTCAAACCTGCTATTTTACAGTATTATAGGATTCAGTGTCAAAAATGTAACTATAGGGTACCAAGTTGTAGGAAATATTTATACGATACGAATATTTATAGTTTTCTAACGTTCGCTTCTTGAGTCTTCCGTCCTTTTCTTATGGCATTCCACTTGTTTTTTAGTACTTACGATAAATAATCCATCTTGGCGTCCTTCTTCAGATATTTGTCAGTTTGGACTCGTGTGTTTAGCTTTCTTGTTGTTTTCTTTTGATAGATGTGTAATGCGCATGTTTATAACCGAGCCTTACTAATTGTACAGGTCATGTGGATATTTGGCGATTAGTTTTGCGATATCCGTATCATAAAACACATTTTTGTTGCAAGGCATAATGTTTATTTTAGCATCATTATCACTTTTAGTAACCTAGTTATCAAAAGGAAATGTGTTACAATGAAAAATGGTAGTTGCTGTTACATAATTTCAAATAACGTAGTGGCCGTTCATTTGACAACTTCACAAAATTGCCTATATTTATTGCAATTAACCCATGATCGCGTATGTATGTTATAATCGCTAGCATCGTAAAATGTTCACATAACCTAACTCGGAGTTTTTGTATGAATATGACCTAATTTTTCTACCAAATAAAATTCGTATTTAGTATCAGTAATTTTTGACCTTTTGGCTGTGTGTAAATTAAATAAGTCTCTTAGTAAATGTGGTAAAAAGATTTTATAATTTTGAGAAAACATTTTACTTGTTTCGGGTTTTTGTGAACTTAATATATTTACTGATTGGATGTTTTTGTTTAGATAGGATCAGTATATTTTAAAATAATCGGTGAATAAAGTGAATTTGTCAATGGTGATTTTTTTTTATTTCGTATACCCTTATAATTGTTCAATGAATCTAATAGTAATACTACCATTTTTCTTTGTAACGCTATATAATTAGTAATTTAATAATAGAATTTAATTAGTAATCAAATAAACCCAACATAATAATACACTACACACAACATAACATACCTAAAATCTTAAACGTTAGAAAGGTAAGTATTAAACAAGAAGACAATTTTATACAGTGATATAATTGGAGAATAGTATTATACATATACATTCCGGTGAGTAAAACCTTAATTCTTCATAATTAATATCTCAAAACCAAATCCACATACAGCATAGTTTCCTTGTTTTTATATTTTTGCTAAAAAATAAGGGAAAGAGCTAAAATTCCACATTTAATTTAATAGACACGTCGGAGTTCCGCTGAAACTCAGACGGGAGCAGGAGGCAGTGCAGCTGAGGGAGGTCGCAGTTCCAGAAGTAGAGGGTCCACATTACACTTGCAACGATGGATGACGCAACTGCCTGAAGCTGATGAGCTGGATCCTCCTGAACCCGATATGGAGGTAACAAAAAACTTGAATGAATGATACTTTACTTAAGTGAGATTTTTGTTATGCTCGTAATCATCAATATTGTCCTTACTTAGATGTGGAGCATTGAAGAACTACGAAAACGATCTCAAGAATTAAATTTACTAGAAGTGGCAGATCTTGTTGAGAAACATGAAGTCAAGGAAAATAAAGAAACTGTACAAGTTGAAAAGAAGGAAAATGAACACAGTCCTTCTAAGAGCAGTAACTCTGGAAGTCAAGTAAGTCATTTATCAATAGTATTAGAAATGTAATGCCGCTGAATAGAATTCAAATTGATCATTGATTTATGTATTCCGCTTTCAGATCACAGTAAGAACTAGTCCAGTTGTTGTAGATACATTACCAGTATGTAGACAGTGCCACAAGAAATGCTTGTCGAAGCCAAATAGTCCTTTAGTGTCCCAAAAGGAATCGTTACCTCCTAAGCCAAAGCCAGAAGCATCTCCACAAAATTCGATTTCGAATCGAAGTTCAAAGAGTGTATGTAGTGCAAGTTGTGAAAAACGCAAACCGACTCAGTTTCACTGTCACTTGGAACGAAAAGGTGCTATACGAATACGTCCAGAAGACGGCCCCAAAGCGGCCATAAAGGTTATAGATTCAATTGAACAAAGCCAAAAGATGTTGAAATCGAAATCGTATGAACTTAAAACTGATTCGCCTGTTATGACTCGAAGTAGCTCAGATGGCAATACAAAGAGTCAACTGGAGTTAAGGAAAGATCATTCAATAAGATCGCCCAGTCCAACTTCAAGTAGCAGAAATAGTCCTTTATCTACAAGTCATACAACATGCAGCTCAATGGTATTTAATTCTAGCTCTAATGATTTAAGAATTTCAAACTCAAATATAACGAATCCAGTCCAATGTGTGATAGCTCAAGAAAAATATATAAATGAAGTTAAATGTGTGGAAAGTATAACTTTACCAAAATCAAGAACTTCATCTCATTCATCGTCACCGACAGTTTTAAAAAAAGAGGAGTTAACGAGACAAAAGGCTGAAACCGTGCTTAATAAAGTCTTAGGTATTAATATAGTTACTAGAAGAGAAAACGTTGGTACACGCCTGAGGACGTCTTCAGTTTTCTTAGATGATGACTCAATGCATGAAGACGATAACGATTTTAAAATAGAGCGAGGTTTAAGGAGATCTCCTAGAATGGGTATTGCAGCTGTCAGTAGAATGAATGGAGATATTACTAAGAAATCGGAACTATGTGAAGAAATAAATGCTAATACAAGTGATGTTTTATCGGATGAAGATACAGAATTGGGACCACTTATGTTAATGGGTCTATCGGCAATCAATCCAGCTGCGCATTTAATGAGAGTAGAGCCATTTAATAGAGCCTCAATAACTAACTTGACTAACACTAATTCAAGGCCAAGTAGTATCGGCTCAGTTAAGTCAGAATCACCAATACCTAACATTGCTGTTGTACCGCCTACACCTGATTATAATACTACTAATAAGACTGTACGTTTCTATATTATAACTGAAGATATTACACTTTAATTAAATCTAGTTTATGTAAATTCTCACATTTTCCAGGATGAGCTTATAGATGATTCCCCTGATTCTCCTGATGTCCCCGATGATCTCCCTTATATATCATTAAAAAGGTATTATAATTGTTCTATTAAGTGGTGATCACAATTAATTATGTATTTATTGAAGAAACATTAATTTCAGGTACGGTACAATGTCAAGTTTAGAAAGACTCCCATCTGATGAGACTGATGATGGTAATGTAAGACTGACATCACAAGAGGTGGAAGCACCCAAACCATATAATACAGGTAATACAATCAATACCATATCCATTTTACCTAGTAGATTTCATAAATTTAATATTTTATTTGGTTTTTCAGTAACTAGTTCCGCTGCAGGCATAATGGGCTGGACAGCCCGAGCCGGTTCATTTGTAGTTGAAAAAATGAACATCTTCAGTCATACAGAAAACGTGCCAAATACATCAATAGCTCACAAGCAGCCCTCTTTCTTAGAAAGGTATAAAAATGAATATTTTTTTTCTCTACTACTTACTTATCATAAGATATTTATTGGAATTTATATAAAATGTTGAAACTATTTTCTTTTCACTTATTAGGATGAATCCAACACAATGGGATAAGAAACGCTGAGTGTGAGGTTAATTGAATTGTGGCCGAATCTAAGCATTTATCAATGTTATTATTAATTTAAATTTTATACTAGTGTAGCTAATTATAGATAGCTAGCGAGGAGTTCTATAGTGATTTTAAAGATAATACTTATGTTATATGTGTTACTTATGAAGATTTTTTTCAGATTTTAATATTTTAGACTTAGTATGTTTTTAAAAACTAGAACATAATACAGCTTTCGAGATTACTAGATACTAGAACAATACTAGAACAATATTATGTGGGATTTATGAAGCTAGAACGTAGAATTTTTCAAAAATAATCATTGTTATTTTTATTACTGCTATTTATTAGAATTAAGAGGATAGACGAAATATAGATAGATAAAAAATTCAAGTTTTCATATTATTTTATTTGTGATATAGCTAGTTTTTGGACTGATTTTGAATTGAATGTTTTTCTACTCATTAATTTTACTTTTCTACACAATAGGTGTTTAGGTGTAAGTGAATGGAAGTCAACATTAGGCACAGAAGATGGAACAGTTGAGACTGGAGAGGGAAGTGGAGCTAGTGGAGAGGAAGCTTGGGGGACACCTTCGTCTGGCGACCTCTCCGATAATTTACCCGATTCAGATCATGGCACTCTATCGGTATATTAAACAATGAATACTCTTTACTTTACTAGTTTTAAATAAATACTTAAAATTAACTAATATTATACGGTTAAACAATTAAAAACTTATTTCTTACATTCATTGGAAAAATAAAAAACGATATATTATATAGAGTTATCTTTATAGTCTGCAGAAATGCTGAAATAAAATGATGTGTTATTATGTAGTTGAACAGATACCAATTATTTCAGTCACCTACAAAGTCTTCTTCGTCATATGCTGGTGATGATGATACCGAACTGATGATGGACGAGCTTCTAATGGCACCGACAATAACAGGACCTACTACTTTAAGGCCACTTTTACCTAGGTAGCTATCGTAGTTTTAAATATACTGAAATACGTTTAACTAAAGGGACTTATCAATGTATGTTGTTTTCAGAGATGTATTTAGAAGAAGACTAGAACCATTATTAGAAGAAGAGTGCTCTGACAGCGGCAGTGAAGAAAACAAGCCTACTCCTACCAATTCGGATGACCAGGTGAATATCTTAAAATACAGAACTTATCTAAAGAAAATTTAAGAATGATCATTGTCATTTATGTTTAGTAAATGTATCCAAGAATGATGTGGAAGACCTTTTGGAGTCTCGTAGATCCATCAATATAGTGTTCAACATAATTGTATTAGTCTCTAAGTAATAAATGTTTATGAAACTTCAGATGCAGTAATCTACTTCAACATGTTGGATACCATAGCATGTGAATGATAAGACGATTAATGTGCTTGTTGCATGATCCAAAATAACGATTTTCTATAATTTTAGGTTCTTCTCGGGGTTCCGCATTAGATTGTTTTAAATTTTGTATTATTTTCATACGTTAGACTTACTCTGGGGTTATTGGCAAATGTGAATAGAAAGTAGATAGGTTGTAACTCACATTGTGACTGGTCCGCTGGTGCGGCACTTGACGCAGGGCAGCGAGTTTGGCCCCGATGCTGACGATTGTTGCGACGCGCCGCACCTACCGCCCTCTGCTTCCGAGCCGGGTAAGTTATATAGCTAATGGCATATATCGATGATATAGTGATTATAAGAATATTTACAATGAAACACCAATCTAGAAATAATGCATTTCATGGAACATGATTATTTATTGATGCAATTAAATCGTTCGTAAAACTAAACAACGAATAAAGGAGACTGAAAAACTTAAAATGTTTTTAATAAATAGTTATCGACTTCGTATCCTAATTATAAATGAAAATGATTCAATTGAAATAAAATTCTCTTTGAATTTCATGTTTAGTTATGTTGTATTTGACGATTAAGCAAACATTAATCATTTTTTTAATGTACGACTGTTGGTACAACGTTTCTTATTCTTAGGCATGTATGCATGATAAAATAGCGCCGTTTAAATGTCAGTAGGTACATAGCATGGAAATATGTTTCCCCTATTAATTGATGTTATTTTAGTATTGACTGATTCAGTGTATTTATTGTTGTTTTGGATGTGTATCATCCTTCTTTATTTCATTGTGTTACCACATGAATAATTTATTTATCATAACTATCTAATATGTCTTTCGTGTAACGTTTTTTGATATAGTTATAATAACGACATTTTATGCTACGAAAAACACTTTCTCCTGATCGCGCTTAATATTATAATGCTCAATATACTCAATTAAATTAACTAAATTAAAATGAAAATAATACTTTTCATTCATCCCGGCTTTGCCAAACTTGATAACGGTGCCCAATTCTATGATAATATAAGCTATATTCCAGTGTAAAAAAAACGGGACGATATCCTTGCAAAACATTACCTGTTTTAAGTAATAGATAAAAAAGAGCTAGTAAGCACGTAAGGATTAGGGTTGTTGAGGATTCCTCTTCCGCTTCCTCATAATGCGGAAGTTCCGCAATATTTTGGGTTCCTCTACCGTTACCGCATCCTCAAAAATGAAAATAAAAAAATCCTCTTCCGCTATCGCTTCCTCAAAATTTAGAGGAAATTTATGAGGATGCTGATCCGATCGGGCGGCGAACTTACGAAGCCTATTTAAACTATGTATTTGAGCTACGAGTCGGACTCTACTAACGAACAAGAGTAGAGTCTTACCGCCATATTTATATCTGCGCATAACACTTATCTCTAAACATAATAATATAACATTTTCTCTCATACTCAGAAGAAACATATGTTTGTTTTTTATTTTAAAAAGTTATTTTAAATTAAAAAAACAAACAAGTTGTTTAAGCCTACATAATATGTAATATCTACCAGTTAGTTTTTTTTTTGTGGAAATCGCCTAATGTCGCTTCTGGCACTGATATAGATTAGGTTTTTTCTGTGGGTTTTTTCGAGTAATATGCATAAACAAAAGCTCATCTGAGTCCGGCTCGTGACTCAAATAGTATAAGTACTTACAGCCTTTGTAAATTCGCGTTCGGGCGAGCTAACCTCCCCTATCCTTAAACATCAATATGTACAGGAGAATAGCTTTTGTTTTAATTTTTAATTTTAAGTTTTTATTTTTTTAATTTTGATTATAATTTCCTATCATCCTCATCCTCATCCGCTTCCTCTTCCGCTTCCTCATCCGCATCCTCTTCCTCAAAAAAATATCCTCATCCTCATCCGCATCCCCTAAATTTGTGTGTGAAGATTCCTCTTCCTCCTCCTCTTCCTCATAATCACTTCCTCAACAACCCAAGTAAGGATATCTATCCTTTTTCATCTGAAAACAAATGGTTCGTCATGATAAGTACTATTCCAGAAGCAGGGGACGGTGTGCGCGGCGCGGGGGTCGCGGCGGATGGCGCGGGGCGTGGCGCCGCATGCGACCTGAGTCCAGACCGGACTCCTACCAACGAAGTGCCTTCGATACCCTTACAATCTGGTTAGTACTACTAAAAAGCGATAAGTTTTCGTTTTAGATATAAAGATCGCTTAAAGAAATTGGAAGAAATGCCACAAGTTAGGTGAAAATCCAACTTTCTCTGTCTGAATGTCTTTCGCTTCTCTAGAACTAAAAACTTCTGAAGAGTGAAGATACTCAATTCACTTCTTTTCCAGTTTCAAAAGAATATGTGGAACGAGTGTCTGTTGGCGGCGGCCGTCGGGACTCGCTCAGTTCAGCCAGTACCCCCTCCACACTCGAACGCACCACCATACACAACCCCACACCGATGCATCAGCTGTCACCAGGTTGGATTTTGATAACATAAACTTCACCAAGAATAAGTAATCTTAAATGTTTTGAATAGGTATAATACTAAGGCCGATTTTACAATCCTTGGTTAAAATTTATCCGTCCAATAAATTATTACACGAACATATTTTTAAAATGTCACCTGTAAATTGTCATATACGGACAATTAGAATACATTTTTGAAATGGTAGTTTAATACGTTATTCGATGAATAAGTTTTAACCAAGGATTGAAAAATCAGCCCTAAGTGAAATTCAGTAAGTTTTCCTGTTATTCAGTGGTATTGTATTGTTAAATTGATCTAACTATAAGCAAATATTCTCTTTATTTTTTGCTTTGTTTATTTCTGTCGTTATTAATTTCCATCTGAACTATTTCTTTAATAGACGATTTATTTATTCACAGAAAATAAATGATGCCCAAACATTCTTCTAAATATAATTGAATATTGATACAATCAATGTAACTTCGTTTCCCGAAAGCCATTCAACAATCGAAACATTACTTATTTATAATATTTTTTTTTTTCATTGATTTATATTTTATTTAGAAAACACAAATAAATTTAAAGTAACAAACAATCCACAGCTTCGGAGGCAGTCCCAGAGCCAGCAGCAGCGGACCGTCCGGCGACGCCCGAGCGCCTCACGCCGCGGGCGGAGATGCGCCTGGCGCTCGACCGGGGGAGGGACATGCTGGCGGAGCAAGAGAAGTCCTTGGTGAGGGTGGATTTGATTTGATGGCATAAAAACTGTAGCTGTCTAGTTATATTGCCCATATATAATTTTATATTTCCTTTTAATAGATGCCTTGATTCCGTTATTCCATCATGCATCACCGTGGCATGATTTTTCCTAAAATAAGTAAAATTTATAATTTAAATGAAATTTGCTGCTGGCGGTCAAACCGCTTATTTATTTCTAAAA
>CAJQZN010039233.1:165-13249 GCA_907164685.1 Colias eurytheme | reverse complement strand
CTCCCATCTCCCTCTCATCTCCCTCTCATCTCCCTCCCATCTCCCTCCCATCTCCCTCCCCTCTCTCTCCCTTCTCCCTCGCCACTCCTTCCCCCTCCCGCACTACCTCTCCTTCTCTCCCCTCTCCCTCTCTCACCTCTCATCCTCCGTCCGGGTGTGGGTGTGACGTCACCATCGGGCACCGTCCACTGCTCCGTCACTTCGGTCGCGGAGCGCGCGAGGGACGGCTGGCTTACGGAGCGGTGGAGGGAGTTGCGCCATGAACTGTGGGATTTAATTTATTATTAGTATAATGTGAAAATAAAGTATGTTCTACTTGGTTAATTTATTATTGCTTTTTATAAGACTTGTATGAATATTTTTTTTTACTTATGGTGATTGCACGGGCAAAAATGTATACAGATAAATTTGGGATCCAACAAAGGAATTTATTGCTTCAAAAATATAATATCCATAACTGTTTTTCACTATTTGATCTTCACGATCTCACTCACATAATATTATAATTAATTCGTCAACATGCAAAGTATAGTAACTAATATAATTACATCAATAACAATCTTAAAGCCATACAAATACAAGGGAACCGCGAACAAGATAAATCTTTGCTACAGTATAATGAAGACTCCTGTCCTAGTAAAACCATCAAAATAACAAAAAAAACTCACGGGTTCTGTCCATACTGATGTTCCGAGTCGCTATCGTCATCATAGTACCGTCCCAGCAATGTGCCCGACACCTCCGAGTGTGTGTCCGCGCGCTCGCGGGCGTAGTCCACCATCATCTCTGACATCGACCTGTAAGAAAATAGGTTTAAATTTAAAGTTAGGGTTTAAATACATGTTTGTATGGTTTATATAGATAACTAGCTTTCCGCCCGCGGCTTCGCCCGCGTTTAAAGAAGATCTTCTTATATATAAATTTCGTGTCACAATGTTTGTCCTCAATGGACTCCTAAACCACTTAACCGATTATAATAAAATTCGCACACCATGTGCAGTTCGATCCAACTTGAGAGATAGGTTTTATCCCGGAAATCCCACGGGAAAGGGAACTATGCGGGGATTTCTCTGAAAACCCGGGCGAAGCTAGTTTTAATATATGTATGTGGTAGATATGTGCTTGAACATTTGAAGATAATGGATAAGGATAGCCGATAGATGACATTTATTTAAGGAACACCAACAACAGATACATATTACACACAGTATAAGAAAATATAAACATTAACCAAATGCATCTAATGTATTTATCATGTAATGTATCTCTCTCATAGAATGCAAGCCAGTTATTTTAGTAACGTCGTTCCATCCGGGTGTCCCATGGCACCTCTCTTCTTAAAATGTCCCTCACCTCATATCCACATGATCGCTTCTATAAGACGACCTGCGTGAGCGCGGTTCCCTCAGTGAGGTCGCGTCGCTGTCGTACTCATACAGAGTGGGGAGGGAACTGCGCCTGGAACGGGAGTCCCATTCGCTCTTCTTGCGGTAGCGGTTCTGGAAGATATATTTTACAATTAAATAAGTAATGGGTAAGACCTTAAATAACACGACTACCCTAAACAGTTAAGGATGACTTCGAAGTTCGAACTGAATGCAAGCAAGACGGCCGTTTACAAGAAAATTTTAAGCTTTTATTGATAATAGAAAGGATCCAAAAATCTGATAAAAATTTGATTGCTGTCATATGTATAATTTGACATTCGAGATTCCATTACATTCGAGAGATTAGTTAATTACGAATGAGTGAATAATAAAATGACCTTAACACAAATCAATTGAATCGGATTTGTAGACAAATTAGTTTACAGTGAAGGAAGCAAAGCAATAGATAAGTGATCAAGTTAGTACCTTCGGTTTATCTGGCGGCGGTGCTAGTATCCGTATAATAACCTCCCACTTGGGCGGGGTATATAAGGGCGCGAACCGTTGGTCGCGCGCCAGTCGCGTGAAGTCCTCGCGCGTGGACGAACGTGCGAGCTCGCGGCGGAGGGTGCTCTCGTGGGTTATGAGTTCTCGCCAGCGGAGACGCTCTGAGCGGGTGAGGCGGTAGGAGCGCTCGGTTTCTGATAGCACCTAGAGATTAATATAATGTTTTATTAAATCCTTTATTCTAAACTAGCGGTCCGCCCCGGCTTCGCCCGTGGTACATATTTACGTTTTCTCTACATAAAAACCATCCTCGTACTTCAAGGAATATAATAGAAAAGAATAATCGAAATCGGTTCAGCCATTCACACGTGATGCCGTGACAACGCGAAACGGGTGCAGACCCGCCGCCTTTTTAATTTTTATAGCTCCCGCCGCGAAGCGCGTCGAACGCGGCAACTGATACACAAAAATAATCCTTATGGCATGATTCTGTATTCACGCGCGATGACTTATAACGTTTTCATGTATAACTTTGGTGTTTCTACACCGATTTACATGATTCTTTTACTATAACCTGCCCAGGAGTATGAAGAATAATTGTGCCAAATTTAGTTAAAATCCGTCGGGTAGTTTTTGTTTCTATAACGAATATACAGACAGACAGACAGACAGACAAAAATTTTACTGATTGCATTTTTGGCATCAGTAGCGATCCCTTATCACCC
The DNA here is from genome assembly GCA_907164685.1 of Colias eurytheme. Taxonomy (NCBI): domain Eukaryota; kingdom Metazoa; phylum Arthropoda; class Insecta; order Lepidoptera; family Pieridae; genus Colias; species Colias eurytheme. The sequence goes on along the minus strand of CAJQZN010039233.1, from coordinate 10,650 downwards.
CTTCATAGTTTTTTTTTAAATATATTTCATGTACAGAATTGGCCTCTCTACAGATTTATTATAAGTATAGATAACAATACAAAAAATAATAATATGTCCATGTTGAAACAATGGAGAGGTTTCTAAACTAAAGGGCAATGCGAAAACTTGCTTAGATTTCAGGAAACCGGGAGCAACCTTATTATTAACAATGAAAAGTGAAAAATTGTATAGAGCAAAAAATAGGCATTGATTTCGATATCGTATCGATCGAAAAAATCTGCAATAACTGAAGAATTTAATCCAGTTAATCTAAATGAATGAATCAAGAAAATAAACTGAAACATCACGATATGTTACAATATAATGAATATAATGAATGTTACAATCTATACATAAACAATAGCTTCATTATCATATTATATTTACCTCATCCTGCGCCTCGGTCTTCAAAACCCTGGTCAGCACACTCCAATTAGGAGGTACGGGTGGTGCTGGAGTGGGTTCCGGTACATCATCATCATCTTCTTCTCTAAAGAGTGGGTTCCTTGCTGGAGGCAGTTCTGGGAGCAGTGGAAGGTCTGGAGACGAGGGCTGGTAGGTTGTGGCTGTTTGCTTGATTAGCTCGGGGGAGAAGAGGTCTGGACCGCCTTTGCCTAAAAGATAACAATTTTTAGCGTAAATAACAGGTCTGTTTTAGAAAAGCAGAAGAATCATTGAACTTTAAGACTTATGGACAAAAATAACTTTAAGATAATCTTAGTATTTCAGAAAATTTTAAAAAACAGAATATAGAGCATAAATAATAATATAAGAACATACGTAGACCTTTAATTTCTAAAAACTTCAGAAGTAATAAGGATATAGTCTGCATTATTTTGGACTTTCAAGATGTCAAGCATTTCGTACTAAAAACAACAATTAGTCTAATTTTAGAATCGAAGTGACCTAGCTGATTTGAAATTAGATATTTTTATAATTACTAGACTCACCAATAAACTTTTGAGGCGGCAGCGACATAGGTACCCTCTCCATTTTCGGCGTCAGCGTCATCCCGGACGCGGAGCTTATATCCGAGAAGTTCTCCCAATGCGAGTCCGGGAGCGTGTGGTTCCGGATCGTCACATCGAAGTGTGGAGCTGGAGGCGGCACTTGTTGGTATTCCGTCACTAGGCGCTTGTGCCGCTCAATGTCCTCTATGGTCTTCTTCTCGGTTATGGTTCGGAGGAACACGTCGTCTACCACATGGGATGTTATCTCTGGTTTTCTGGTGATGATGCATTTAGCACTTTAATATTTATAAACAGATTTGGACGAGATTTTAGAAGCAAGAAGGTAGGACTGTAAAGGAATAGTCAAATGTTTTGGATAAAGGGCAATTGCACTAATTCAACTTTAACATGCAAAAATATTTTATACTCCACTCGGTGTACATGCCACATGGTAACAAAAATTCTCAAAACCGGTACTTAATAATTTTTAGTTATCATAAAATAACACAAAATTAGTCAATAATCATTACCTGGCAGGCATGATAGGCGTTTCTGGCATAGGTTCAAGGCTTTCCATCAACATCTCTTGCTCTTCTGTTTCCAAGCGCTCCCTCATAACGGGAGGTGGTGGAGGTGGCTTCTATACAAATAAACATAATTACATGATCCATTTTATTGATCGTAAAATACTGGCAAGCTTATTTCATGATAGCAATTTTGAAGCTCCCCATGTCGCACAGTTTAAGCTTCTTGCGGCTTGATGACCAGCATGGCAAGTAGTAAAACTAGTAAACACCGCGAAACTAATTAAAAACCATTTTCTACAATAAACAGTTTAATAAGGCACAGGATCAAATTGAGAAAAAAATCTTTTTGGACAATGTTTAGGATTGATCTGTAAAAAATTACTCCGAACCCATGAAATTAGTAACTCCTTATCACCACATTAATTTGAACAATAAACGAAACATGACTTTGTGCATATGAAGAACACGTGACCTTACCTTAATATGGAACATTCTGGCATGTGATCCGTCCGTCACTTCTGTGACAGAGTGTGTGTCTGTCATCTCAGTGTTCAGTGACACTATGGACCTCGGACGACGGGACCACTCCTGGTTAGTGACAATGATGGTCAACACTTGTTAGGTGAACACAGATGTATGAAATGGATTTGTGCTAGTGTTTTGTAAGAAATCGAATTGAAGGTTTTTTGTATTGTTTTTGACAGAATTTGGTGATACAAATTACGATCAATTTTGCAATCAATCAAAAATTGTGAAAAATTATAGTATGAAATTTGTTACAATGGTTAACGCGTGGGATCCTGGGTTCGATCCCCAGTAGGTACTAACAAAAAATTAATATATCTTGATCTGGCAGTAGACAAAGAGGCTGATTACTTACGAGTCCGTGAAAAAAATCGATCAGTGAAACATAATATTATAGAGCCTTTGAACCTCTACTAACATTGGATTTCATACATGTGTGTGTGTGTGTGTGTGTGTGTGCGTGTGTGTGCATCATATGATTGTATGTGTGAATAGTTATTAATTGACTATAGAAAAGATCAACTGTATGGGTGAAAGTGTGGGAAATACGGTTTTCCCCATAATCTCATGATGTGTTGGTGAATTCGTTTGAAGTGCATTGTAAGAACTTAAATTATTATTATAATTATAGAAATGAAGAAAACTAAAGAAATTGATTAAACCACATATTTCAACGAATGACATAAACAAACAAAAAAATATTATGACGTTCACATTTTATTATTAAAAGTGATTAAATGTTAACTGTGAAAAAAGTTACTGTTACACACATTAAACATGCAATATAAATTAATTAAAATCACCCATTTTTGTCTGTCATTAAATAATTATCACAAAAAATCCCAAGGCATGGTATTCATTTCAAACTTTCTCTCCCTGCACACACACACACATCCCATACCGTACCAGTCTCCTTACAAACCCGCCATATACACACACACACACACGTCCTATAGCGGTAGAGCGCCTGGGGATACTGTGCGCACTGATTCTTGGCACTCATCCTATACCGTACCAGTCTCGATCCACCCCACACACACACCCATCCTATACCGTACCAATCTCACACACACATACCTGTCTCTCCCGCTGCACCTCAGTGTACAGCGGCGGTCGTGGCGGGCGCTCCGGCGGCTGCGCGTGCGCTGCTCGAGCTGGCAGCGGTAGAGCACCAGGGGATACTGTGCGTACTGACTCTTGACGCTCGTGCTCTTCTATTAGCGTTTGTCTGTGGATTTGGTGTAGGGTAGTGTCATTTTTTGGCTAAGATTTGTCAGTAAGAACATGGATGTGGGCTTTTCAGCCATTACCAGCATTGACAAAATTGAATTTATACACAATGGTATAACAGGTATCAACATTCATAAAACAATGTCTAAAAGACTAAAATTGTGTTTCATTGTTTAAAAAAAAATAGATAACATTTAAATCGGGACTTTTCACTGATTACTTACTGATCGACTGTTTTATGCACAATAGCCGCTTGGGGTAAATAAAGCAGCAGCCAATATATATTACTAGTAATATTTTTTTTTTCAATATGTAACATTCAATATAAATAATTCGAAATTCAAACATCTAAAAAAACTATTAATAACCACAAAAACAACATTTATGATATTAAATATTGTTTTTGTGGATAATTTTCAATTCAATCAAAATCGACCATATTAAAGCTCAATCAAATAATACATCTCACCTCATACTCCCACCATCGACCTCCGTAGTAGTTATAGTTGACTGCGGTGAGGGCGGTGCGGGCGGGCGCTGCACGCGGACGCGCACGTCGAACGCCGGCGCCGCGCCTGCACGCGAGCGGGACTGAGACTCGTGGTAGCCTGGTTAGTGGTGTTATGTTAGAATTTTTGGTTAAAGTGTAAGCTGCATTATTAATTTAAAATATTAAAGGACCATGAAATGAAATAATATAGTGGGTAGGGAATATAAGTTGCATTAATTCCGGCTCGAAGGACCGTACAATGAATGGGTATAGTCAGTAGGTATAAATAAAATAAAAAATAAAAAAGCCTTTTATTTCCACACAACAGTTTTACAATTTTACAATTTTTGTTAGTAGAACATATTAATTTAAATTTGACAGTTTTACAATTTTACAATTTTTGTCAGTAGGTATAAGTTGCATTTATTCGGGCTCGAAGGACCATTTCATGAATAGGTATAGTGAGGTGAAAGTACGTTAATTTCAGCTTGAAGGACCTTTTAATAAATTGGTATAGTAAGTCGGAATAAGTTGCATTAAATCCGGCTCGAAGGACCGTAAATGAATGAGTATAATGAGCATGAGCTGGACGAATCTTAATTGGACCATTATTAAATTGACCTAACAGGTACAGTCAGTAAAGTATAAGCTACATTCATTCCGATTTTAAGTATTTTAGGGATAGGTTTTTATAGATCCGGCTTGAAGGACCATAAAATGAATGAGTATAGTAAGTATGAGCTGCATTAATTAAATATATTAACATTAAATAATTAGGACATATTGATGAACAATATCCGGCTCGAAGGACTATTTAATAATATGGTATAGTCAGTAGGTATAAGCTACATTTCCGTTTCAAAAATGAATTATTAATATAGTGAGTATATGTTGCATTAATTCCATATCTAGAGACCGTTTAGTGAATAAGGCACATTGATTTTACATATCCGGCTTGAAGGACCATTTAATGAATGGTTATTGTCAGCTACATTAATTCCGATTCGCCAAGTTTAAGGGACAGGTATCGTGAGGTGATGAATTTTATTAATAGGAAGCATTGGTTTTAAATATCCGGCTCGAAGGACACTTCGAGCTATAGCTTGTTATAGATCCGGCTTGAAGGACTAACTAAATCCAGAGATATTAGGCATTATTTAAAATTTTAAACAAAGTTATGAGGCTGGAATTATGAAGAGATTTAAATCACGTCGTGAGTTTTATCGCCCGAATATGCCATAATTCAAGTTAGAGTTAATAATTTACAATGTTATTTTCTTTATTATATTGTAAGAGAAAAGCAATTATTATCAAATATTTCTTCACTTTATTTATGAGGTTAATAATATCTTTAAAATAATCACACTACAAATGACTAAAATTATTCCAAAATGCTTCTTAAGGTAATAGAATATAGGATTGAGAAAATTTCCTATTTCTTTCATAGTACGTATTTTTTTTTTTTGTTTTTCAGAAATCATTATGTCCCAGGAAGCAAACTAAACTATTTTTTCCAAGCAACATAGACTAGTTAGAAAGGACATTTTTTAAGAAAAGTTTTTTTTAAATTATCAATCAGTTACTATAAAATGCAGATGTTTCTTACCTTCACTCTGATATTCATCGATCATAAAACCAGCATTAGCATGCGCATGCTCCGCTTCACTTGGCGTCTCTGAAGGGTAGTCTGATGGGATCGTATCTGAGGCCACACTTGCGCTTTCCGCTGCTGGGTACACTGGGTGTGCGCGGGGGATCTTCACCTCTGTACGAAGGGAATAAGAGTGGAATTAGCGTGGAATGTTTTGAAATTTTGGAAATCTGAATTGGGAACTATTGTATGTATTTCTTAATAGAAGAACGTATTGAGTCCTAAGACAATGAGTTCCGGACAGAGGATCCAGATCAGTAACGTCGATTTCTCGCAAATACTTTTAAAAGACTAACTCTTATCCTTTAAAGGAACTACTTACATAAAATTATTTCGCAAAATTTTCAGAAATAGACTGGACATATTGGCAATACCTTTAATCCATGCACAGTCTTACTTTAAAAAATATAAAGGCAGACTTAGATCAAACTTACAATCCTAAAAAATCTACGCATCAGCGTACATTATATTATTTAAATAGACGAACACAAAAGTTAATAATACCTATTCTTTATAGACGTCCAAATTTACCTTGAATACTCTCTCTACTAATAATAGAAGCAGAAGAATCATCAATCAACCGTCTCGGAGCTGGTAGAGCTCTTCGTCTCAAGCACAAGTAGGAGACTCCAAGACCCAAGAGAAGAAGAGTCAAGAAGAGAATCGCGCAGATGATCATCAGAATGTGGGTTCCTGCGAGAGGAGCTTTCGCTGGGAGTGGACCGGGTACATCGTTCCTGGAAAGGGAATATAGTTATGCTTAAATAGATTAAGGTTAGGTGAACTGCATTTCAAAAATATACTGAGAAAAAAGGCTTTATGGTAAACCTAAAGGAAATTTTTCAACATCTGAAACCTAAAACATCTAAATCATTATGAGAAATAAACTGCCAAATTATGGGACTAAAAAGTAAATAAATAATAAATAAATAGATATTTTTTCTAATAATATTTACGCTTCAGTGTCAAACCATTTGAAAAATTTTTTTTTTTCGATTTTTTTCGATTCTATAATTCGAAATAAACTTATCTTTTAGAACGATATATTCGGAGATAATTTCTTATTATACCCCTTTTAAGCCCAGTTTAATCATCAAGATTATAAAAATTCTTTCTTTCTTTTAAATAAAGCCAGTTTAATTGGCACTTACGTAGCAAGCAAAGGTTCGTTGATAGCCACTATGGGTGGTGGGTATCTGCATACGATGGTGATCACCTCATCGCCATCCATCTCCAGCCCGGGGTGGAACCTCACCACTATGTTGTTTGTGAACACTCGGAGGGGGTCCTAGAAAATTAGGATTTTTGAAGTGAAAACTTCTTTAGCGGCGTTGAGCACTTTTTCTGTAATGGGTATAAAATCTTAAACTCGCGTCAGGACACGTGACCTGATCGAAAAAGCGTAAGACGGATACCATTCCAAAATATTAAACATGCTCAACGTTAATAATCAAGTTTTCACTTCTGTCGGCACTCCCGGAGTGCAACCCGTCTTTTTTTTAGCTACCAGATGTGCTATGGCACATATGCTATATGCTATGGTATGATGTAGATGATGACGAAGGATGTCGTAGTATGATTTGGTATATATAGCTTGAATCACGCTTATAAGTGCCGCCCCGCTTACAGCGTACAGCGTGCCCCATCCGTGGCCCGGCTCGGAAAACATGTGCGGGGTCAACTTGAGGGTCAACCAGTTTAAAGTTATTTATTTTAAAAAAAGCATATCTTTTCAAAATAATTTAAAATCCATCAGTGGCCCAAGCATTATTGAAGATGATTACGAATTCACTATAATGGTCTTATGCAATCCGGAATGGTTTCACAATATGAACGCTATGGCTACACTCATAAATTCTAATCAGTCAATCAACAGAGCGTATGCGTCCACTTTCAAATTACAGATCATAAATACCAACGAAAGATCAATCCAAAAGCTACAGAGAAAATATTTTATTGGTATGCCTTTACTGGTATTTTCTTATTTATTTTAAAACAGATATAAAATGTTTAATTTTTGTCAATAATTTTTTTGAGCATAATGTAAGCAAACTATAATATATTTTAATCTTGTATTGTATGAATAAAAAATTAAACTAGTTTTTACTTACTTTTTGCTCAACTTTCTTACAATTTTTTTTTTTCATATTTTAAAAATAATACGTAATAATTTTGTATTATAAATTATCTAATAAATACCTGTTTGGTGCCACATCCCTTGAGAGGCAACTCCAGTTTGTACGAAGTAGCGCCCTTGCCTGCCACTTGGCAGGCGGAGTTTCGGTCGAAATCTGCGTACGCGATCCCATAGAATTTCTCGTTGAATTTTAATTCGATCTGAAAAACATCACATATTTATCACTACATAGTACAAAACAAAGTCGCTTTTTCTATCCCTATGTCCCTTTGTATACTTAAATCTTTAAAACTACGCAACGGATTTTGATGCGGTTTTTTTAATAGATAGAGTGATTCAAGAGGAAGGCTTTAGTATATAATTTATTTGGTTTTAGACAAAGCGGGCGAAGCTGCTGGCGGTAAGCTAGTTGAATATAAAACACATCCCTACTGCTCTAATCGGTAAAAAGAAACATCGTGAGGAAACTTGCATGTCGTAGAATCAAAAAGTTCAAAAATATAGCTGGCCCATTGGCCAATTCAAAGCCAAGTATTGTACTTGGCTTTGAATTTGGGCATTTCGGTGGTCAAAATCTAATCGTATAGTCAAAATGGGTTTTTATTTTCGACTTTTTGATACAGAAGCATAATATTTAATACGTATTAATAACAAAGATAGGTGAAAAATATTATATCTAGTTGTTTTAATCTTTACCTGCATAGAACCTGCAGCACAGTTGAGCGCCGCTCTCGTTCGATTTAAAAATATCACAGGACTTAGGTCGTCGAGTTTTGTGACCTGAAAGTAAATAAATTGATAATAAAGAACTTATAGTACAGCAGTACTGCAGTAGAGTATAGTATGAACTTGTAAACAATTATAGGTATGTTAGAGTCAAAGATATTGGATTTATACATAATATTATATAACTGTAACATAAAGTCGTGTGTGTGTGTGTAAACAATATTTTTAAGGTGCGTGATTTTTTTTTATTTCTTTGACTCCTGACCTCATTAAACCCTCCTTTTTGAAGTCAGTTAAAAATACTTTTGCGTCGTTCTAAAGGCAATCTTGTTCCCTTCAAAGCCTAAAAATCCTATAAATTTCATTTATTTTACGACCATAACTCCTGTTAAACAAGAGATGTACCTATTTGTCTTGTATTTGCACTGAAAATATATAACTAGCTGTGCCTATATTTAGCAGCGCTGTCTACTGTCTTAATAAATCTGGCCGACTAATTATTTGCCAGCGGTTATCAGCATTGGGGCCCGTTTCCGTTCACACACGTCACGGTATTTGACATGTGACGAATGTGTCGCTTATTTTGTTTTAAGTAAAAACAATCAAGGGTGTGAGTCACCTGATGAATAATCATGAATAATAAAATCATTACATCAGTTGGACGCCACTAGTATTATGGTGTTTGGCAGCTGCTTTGACCACCATCTAATTTTATTTCTAAATGTCCTAAAAATATTACACTAGTTTCATCGTAAATCTAAGATTTTATTTCTGTTGTAAGTCATCCGAAAATCTTATATCTGATCTGTGATATAAGCAAATAGCCATAAGGTAGCTTGTCATTGATCGCCATGTCCTAACTTCAAACAGCTATTCCAGCATATAAAAACTGCGTATTTACAAACTTAACAATGGAAACACGTCCACCAGAGGCTAGTTTATTCGCCACACCGCGACCGCCGGTCCGTTTGAGCGTTGTACTGATTGTCAGGAATCTCCGTAACAATGTACCACGGTCCGCACAATGTTGTAGCACCGCTCGTTAAGACAAAGAATAATTTCTGTATGCGATCTGATAACGGATGAATGAGCGTTTATAACATTTTATAGCTAGCTGTAAGCTATGCCCGACGCCCGTGGTCAGAACCATGGGTAACTTACATCCCTTATTTCAAGGTATAGGGATTGAATTATCAACTACTATGGTGTCATAAGGATTTTAAGGTAGGTTTAGAGGACCTAATCTATACTAAATCTATGATGATGAATGTGAGAAAAATCTTAATAACTATGCATAAGTGTAAACTTTCTAAGGTACTGCGTACTTACAAAAAAAATTAAATCTTAATCTATATTGACTACCTTTAATTTTTCGAACCATTAACGGTAAAACTGTACATTATAGGGCGTGGAATTTGGGGGTAGTGGGGGGTGGAGGGAGGGGGGGTGGGTACTAGGAACTTCCCCTGTAAAGGGGGGGGCGCGAAAATTAATAATTTTCGAGATATTTACAAATTAAGTTTTGGTCCGCCTAAAGCAAAGGGGGCGCAAAGTAAGGACTTAGAAAATTTTTGATCTAAAGTGAAAATTGTATAGGAATCATAAAATACATAATTTTTATTGAAAACGCTAAAATAAGCATGTTTTATAAAAAAAAACTTTTTCTCTAAAATTATTGATGATTGATGATTGATGATAAAACCTAACCTAACCCTTTCCCTATCTCCTCATGTCTTTTTTATATTGTCTCAGACACTGCCTTAGCTCCGGCGCTACGGGAAGTGCAGCCCTTCCGCCCTTGCGTGACAAAGCACGGTCGCCCGTACTCCACTTCGCAGCTTCAGCTTATTGGTCGCCTTCGGCGACCAGCCTCAGCCGCTCCGCTCCGCACGGCTCCCGAGCTTTGTCACGGCGGGCGAGGGCTGCTCTCCCTCCGCGCCTCCGGCTTTTTACATACACTCTAGGGGTAGGGCAGACAAGACCACGTGGAATTCGGGGTTGACAGCTTCGGTTCTGTGGCAAGTCTTATGATAATGCAATGCTTATTTTAGCGTAACGTTTTTTAGCTAGATTCGGACTTTCGCAGCTTAATATTGAATACATAATATTCCATCATTGAAAAAATTTACATTTTACAATCCGTCATGTATCTTGGTAATTATCAAGTTTAGAGAAAAGTTGCCCCAACAAAACATGCTTTTATTAGCGTAATCTTTACGATAAAACAA